>JAJMJJ010000060.1:0-60692 GCA_030568955.1 Geotrichum siamense (nom. inval.) | reverse complement strand
GACGGAAGATAATATGCAAAATATACGTACAGGTATTTTAAGTATAGATGTTTTATTTTATTTTATTTTACTTTATTTTACTTTATTTTATTTTATTTTATTTTATTTATTTTATTTTATTTTATTTTATTTTATTTTATTTTATTTTATTTTATTTTACTTTATTTTATTTTATTTTATTTTATTTTATTTTATTTTATTTTATTTTATTTTATTTTACTTTATTTTATTTTATTTTATTTTATTTTATTTCATTTTATTTTACTTTATTTTATTTTATTTTACTTTACTTTATTTTACGTCATTAAAAAGAAATATACATTTTTTTTTACTTACTGAAAATTATTTAAATTTTTAACTATAAACTCAAAAGTTAATACGACAGTTTGACTCTACTTTTTTACAATTATGAATGACATTTTTAAATACGAACGATTTGGCGAGAATAACTTTATTAATTTTTTTTTGAGCATTAAATAAATGATTTCATACAGTCTCACACAATCCTTATATAAAACAAAAGAAATTGACTATTACATATCCATTGACGTTGCATTTATAAAAATGTATTTAGTACACTAACATTGAATTCACAGGGAACTAAGTGTGTATATATATATATTATCACTACGTACCTCATATTTATTCTCAAATTACCATTAAATTTCTCAACAAATAATTAAATATCACAGACATCCCAATTAATTTGCATATATATCGCTTTAATATTATTAATACAACAGTATAAAACTACATAAAACATATGCTCCTATGTAAAAGTTATGACTTTAGATACTGTGAAATCTAAACACGGAATCTGGGTCGTGTCTTAGATTTTGTAGGTGAAATTTCTCGTTGAAAGCCAACAGAAGGTGCCCCTAGCTTTTTCTTTCCTGTTGGTTTTTGAGGCTGAGTTCTCCCCTCAAAATCAGGTTTGTCATCATTGGACAATTTTAGACGTTTCACTGGACCTCCATAGTCTTCAGGACTGTTTTTATCCCTGAAAGTTCCAGCATTTGAATGATCCATTTCAAAGATATCTACTGAATTAAAATTTAATTTACGTTTCCGATTTTCTGACGAAGATTCCGATATCACTTCACAAATATGGTCTGCTTCTTCATCAGTTAAGTCATCATCAAGTAAGGAATATCGTTTCTTTCCCGTAATTTTCGAGGCCGAATACCTTGCTCCTTCCGCACTTCTTTGCAGGGACCCAAAATTTTTTACGCGGGGGGTAGTTAACGCATTCCGGTGGGGTGTCATTGTTTTTGTAACTGGTGTTTTTAAGCTGTTTACCATGCTGTTAAGAGGTGAGCTGAGAGGATGTGACGGTGTAGTTCTACTAGATCTATTTGCGAACGGAGAAGAAACGGGACGTGGAATATTTGATTCTGATCCACTTACTTTTAGACTATATGGCGTAGTCAAACGACTTCCAGTAGGAGCTGGGGGTGTTTCGTGTCCGTGTGTAGAGTCCATCGCTTTTCTCGAACCTTTAGCAAATTGAGCTTCTAGCCCAGTGATTTTATTTTTTAATATATTAATTCTCGCCTCAGCTAGATCTTTGTTGGTTTGTAATTGCCCTCTAACTTTTTCTAATTCATTTTGACATCTATCGTATGCAACAGATCTCTTATTGAAATCACGTTTTAAATCATTGAGTTCTGATCTCAGTTGTCGATTCACTGAAGCAGATTGAGCTGAGGAGTAATCAGAAGATGTATTTTTATACTTTACCAGATCTTTTTTTAGTCTTTCGAATTCTTGCTTCAGTTCATCGTATTCGGAGTTAGATGCTTGTTGAGCTCGAATATTTTTGCGCTCATATGTTTCTTTCATAGCTTCAATCTGATTATCTTTAACTTGAACGAGTCTTTCCAATGTAACTTGTGTTTCTGTCATTAGTCTCTCGCGTTCTTCTTCAATTCTCTTCTGTAATCTTTGTTCCGTTTCTTCAATCTGATTTGCATGCTCAGCTCTCAAATCGTTCATTTTTTCAATATGTTCTTGTTCAAGTTGTCTAATTTCATGTTCATACTGAATTTTAAGAGTTTCATTGACATCACTAGGTTTGATCGAGCTCCTTCTATTATTAACTTTCTTTAGTTCCTCAAATTTGTGGTCTAAATGTGAGTAACTATCCTGTTTTTCCTTAAGTGCATTAATTTCACAGTTTGCTTGATCCAAGAGACTTTTTAATGCACGAGTTTGACTTTCCCTGTTATCGATTTCCATCTATAACGACATACACGTTAGACAAGTTTCTGTCCCCGTCGAAGCAATCGTCAGATAATACTTACTTTGAGTAGCTGTTTATTGACATGTAGCTGCTTTTCAAGTGCTGCAATTTTCTTTTTATACTTAGAATAGTCGCTGCCACTATTTTCTTTATTTTCTACCATTTCATCGTCTAATGCATTTTGTTTCGAGTGATGTTTAGTGGGTGAATGTGGAGATGGAACAGACTGATTTTCATCGTTTTCAACAATAAGAGGCCCCGAGTCTGAATCTAAGTTATTGTTTTCTTCAGTATTGACCTAAATATCAATATTAGAATAATGTATTAAAATTTAGATACTTTTTGACTCACACTCTGAGGTTTCTTATTAGTTTGGTTTCTCCCCTTTCGTATTGTAAACATTTTATGGGATATAAATCTAATTTTTGTTTTTTATAACAAATAGTTTCGACTTCAAAAAATCTAAAAAAACGCTAATGTTGTTATGAAAACTGTAAACTAAAGCAAATGTATGTGCAAAAGAGAAATCACCAAGAAGTAATGTCAAGTTGATCAGAAGGTTTGCGATCTGATAACATATTTGTGTACATCATATTCCAGAAACAGGTTGTTTACGAGTTTCCTTTTAGGTCATAACCTTACCCATATTAAGTCAGCAATTAATAAACATTTGTCATGCCTAGCTCTGTTGAGGTCATTATTATGTCCATTGTTCTCAAGCACCTCGAACTGTTCGTTAGTAAAGAACTCTGCAGTATTGCTACCAATAACAAAATATGTATGATCAGTAAAATGCATTACATATATATATATACATATATATATATACAGGTCCATACGTATTATGTACATTCATATGTTTCAATAAGCAGAAATTGGGACATATAGTACGGATCAGAGTAGATTAATCCTCATTAAATTCTCCTTACCATTATAACCTCACTGCCAAATGTTTAGTAGAGACACAACTTAAGGACAATAGATTTAACTATTGACAGGAATGACCGACTTATTCAGCTAAATTAACTTTTCTTTACAATTTTTATGTATTTGTTTTCTACATGGATTCTTTTTGGAGTCGCTTAGTAGGAGGAAACACTTCTGAGCTATCGAATCACAGTTTAGAACGAGAACAGTTTAATAGTGTTGTAGCGTCAACAAATGAAATATTGGTATGTGTTTTCTTATAACTAGCTGGTTAGTTGCTTGATTGAGTGGTTGATTAACTGATAACTCAAGAAACTGTTGGATAAAGGTCAATCAGAAAAGCGACAGTACAGTTTGCTTCTCGGTGCAATCGTGAATGTTAATAAATTGATACAGACCGAATTTACTCTCACAGATGCACCAGTTGATCATAGTTTTTTAAAACAAACTCCATTTTTAAAGTACTTTCTCGAGAATTTAGGATTGGCTACGTTAGCCTCTAAAGTCAATGAACTTCCGGCTCCCTTGGTAGATGAGATAATGGCTTTGTTTCAGACCGTGATTGAGGATGTTTGTACAACTGATTACCAAATTGCAACTAGTCACGATCTGATACTTGGTGTAACAGCATTCCTACAATCAATGATGACATATGACTTACAAAATTCATCAAGAAAAATAACATTTAGCAAGTTATTACTTTCTATAGCGTCACTCATGAAGGTTTATGATGGTCTTCTTTTAACATGGTTTAAAACTATTGAGAAAATTAGAGCTGCTCCAGTTCAAGAACCCATGTTTCGTTTCTCTACGAAGGTTACTAAGTTTCATAGAGAATTTCCTTTATTCTACTTGCTGAAGAACTTTATATACTATGAAGATGAAACTGGGGACTATTCAAGGACAGGTCTCCTCTATTTGATACAGATTATATCTGGTTCAGATGAATTGGTGGATTGGGTCATTAATAGTGATTTAGGATCTTTGTTAGAATCAGGCCTTTGTGCACTGTATTCTCAGTTTGATACTGCTAGTTCTATTACAGATTTACAAAGTTTTTTGACATATCTCACGTTTTGGCAAGACATGCTTATATCTACGAAAAATTCTTCTCAATTTTCGACATATTTAGTATATTATTTTGACTATTTATTTGTCAGACAACTCTTCTACCCATCAATATGTGAAAATTGTGAAAAATTGAACTATTTGAAACTCTTCACTTCTGTTCTTGAAGTACTAGACCACAATATGCTAAGTCAGGCTGTGCTATGTTATTTCATCAAATCACCTGTTTATTATTCACAGTATTATACTTCTGGGATACCAATTGACTCAAATTTTCAATTGGATCTTCATGACATATTACATCAAGCTTTGATATCTAACGATTCTGCAATGCGTCGACAAAGTCTCATTATTTTTTCTTTGTTACTCCAAAAATACTATCCTTATTTATTGGGTTCCGTGATACCAGTGGAAGATGATATTTCTTGCACTTCTCAAATTGAACGATTACAGTCATTGAGAACTATTCAATCTCAATGTCATCACTTTTTCTCAAATGCAGATTCACGCCTAAACTTTCTCGACATTCTTGACCAATGCCGAGCTGATCATAGAGTAAGAAAAAAGGGGTTTATTTTTATTAGCGTCCGTGAACAACAGTTATTTTTACCAGAAGAAACAGTTAGACTGAGGTTAATTGATCAAAATTTGAGTGACAACTATCCTCAAGGGAATTTAAATTATCATATATTGATAAATCCGAAAGTGGATACAGCTGTTGCAGAGGCAAAACCATTTCTTTACAATATATTATCTAAACTATTCGATATGTTTACAAATGAAGCATCTGAAAACTTACTTTTGACTTCTGTGGTAGTTGATTTAGGATTAGTTGATTGGTTTGATATAGATGGCTGGTTTATTTTCTGGTTGATTGAATTATTGCAAGAATTAGAAAATTGTTATTCATTTATTAAAAATGGAATTGATGATTTTGACGAGTTGATGAGAAGGATACGAGCGTCTCCAAGTATAATAAGAGATGCTTTCGAACCAGCTCAAAATAAAACACAGAATTTAAGTGACAAAGTCGCTTCAACTTCAGAAAATAAACGGTCACTATCTATTTTTTCATTGGATTCAGTGAGATCGTTAATTGGTACTTCTAGTTCATTAAAACTTGATGACGATGTAGTAACAGATGATGAATCAATGAATATGGAGGAGGTAATCTCCAAGCCAGATATTCTTGATATGCTGCATCAAAACACTTATGAAATCAAAGGTGTACATGTTACTCTTATGAATGTTTTTACTAATGCAATAATTTTCGAATGTTTTGTTTGTGAGCTGGAAGCTATGTACCATGTGAGACTGTGAATAATAAAAAATTCTCTATAAATAAATGTTTATTTACAAAACTTGCATAATACGAACCTGCCATTTATTTATTATTTTAAAATTTTGAATTATTTTTATTTTATTTCATTTTATTTTATTTTTGTTTTCAGTGGTAACTTTTACTCGTTGATGTAGACATGATGTAGATAAAAGTGAGAAGATACAGTATATACTTGCAAAACATATAAAAAAAATATATAAATAAATAGCTTGAAAAAAACTATTTAATGAACTACAATAAAGAAAATTATAAGGTGGAAAGATGGTTTTGTTAACGAAGGGAAAGTAGCATGGGATCTAGAAAAAATCCATCCGGGGGAAATACCATGTATTTCGGCCATATATAAATATACTTGAAACAATTGTATATTGAGTAACAACATTATTAACAGAGCCATTGTAATATCAAGTTGTAAGAAATTGTGGCCATTCTGGAGAGATAAGAACAAACAAATTAATAGATAAATGCAATATGAAAACACAACTAAAACCTAAAAAAAAAAAAATTTACTTTTTTACTTTCTTTTTTGTCAATCAAAAAATTGTAAAAAAACCATCATAAATGGATTAAAGTACTGATGTAAATATAAACCTAACAAAATTTACCAAAGAAAAAAAGTAACTATAATAGAAGTCACAAAACGAGTAATCAACCAAATCAACACCTAAAAGAATGCCATATTTTGTTTTTCAAATATAAATAAAAACGTCACCAGAAAAGTATTAATAAAAAATATAAGCAACCAAAATAACAACCAAAAGAAATAAGTAAGAATCCATGTTTATAATCATCGAATCTGATTCATGTAGCATAAACACTTTAACATTAGCAATAATTCACAACATTCAAACTCACAAGCCGTCAACTTACTCATTAATTAACCAATTTTAAAACCATTCATCAACTGCAATTTTTTTATTCATTTATTTTAACAGCTCTAATTGTTAGTGGAACTAAACAATTACATAAATGATACTATTGTGCCCACAGTGTCTAAAGTCCCTGGTTTACAGATCCTCATCTTTTGCTATATACCATAGGTACAGAGGTTAATGGAAATGTAAAAAGTAAGAACCATCGCTTAAGCTCTTTTAACTTTAATATTGACGCTTAAATTGTCAATCCTGATATTCCATCAAAAACTAGGTAGTCACAACCTAATTCTAGTACTGATGTGACAAGAACAAAAAGCTCAATTCTTATTTTAGCTATTGTAGTCAATTATTTTTGTTATATATAGTTAAATTCAATTAATGTATTTAAAATATCTTTATTTTTTTTTTGTCATATAAAAGTATATATGGCAGATGTAATGGCAAAGAATTGATCCTTTTTTATAACCAGAGTTTTAAAATGCAGATTAAATATTGAAATTAAATGATGTGGAGGAATCTGTAAACCAACATATTTGGTTTGTTTAACCAAATAATTAAGCTGTCGCTATATAAATTTGGTAAAAATTGTGTATGGAGAAGGATAGCAAAGTATGGAGGCAAAGCTGATTTTTATACACCAATTTTCCGCATGTCCAAAGCTCTATTTCTAAAGCCAGTAACACCAAATATGCCGACTGTAGACTACGTTGTATGTAAGCCAGAATTGAAAGGATTTTGTAATGACATAAGGAATAATATCTATATTTGGTGATTCATCAATAAAAGCACCCAAACTTTATTCTATTCAAGTTGATTAACACGAATAACAAAAATTTACTGGAAAGAATTATTCCAACTTGTTCTTCTGCCATTTTTACAAAACCTAGAATTGGCAAAACACCTAAACACAACTTGTTGATCCAGAACCAAATTGATCAATCACAAAATCTCGAAACTCCAGCACAATCCAAGCAAGTACAAAAATATCTACTATCTGAAATACATGATATTAATGCACGAAACCTCAAATTATTCTTAAATCTAGTGTTTAAACAATTAAGAAAAATAATACTTTTGATTCTCTAAAATCTCTGATGAAAATAAGGCAAAAATCCCTAATCACCCAAGACCAGAATAAAACTAGAACCATGCTTCTCCTCCTGTTCGTCGCTCATTGTGCAGAAAGAGGTAAATTACTAACAAATTTGATCTTGGTAATTCAAACTTCAGACACAATATGTTGAATCAAGAATCTCCCAAAATGTGATTATTATAATAACCATGATAAAGGAGTTACTTGAGGTTAGATACATGTTTACCGGTCTAAATTAAGACCTCACAAAAATTAGATACTTGAAGAATTTTCCAATTTATTTATTGCATTTGCAATACTCTTTTGATGGTTTATTTGCATAGAATATGGTGAGCTGAAACCACTTATTGGTTTACTGTTAGCATGATTTGTACTTTTTAATTCGAGATTAGACATTGTAGTAAGAGGTTGAGGGAACCTTAAATTATCCAGAGATTTATCTGAACTATCAACATTATTGTCGGATTTGTCTGAAGCAGTTGAATTATGAGAAGATTGTCCAAAGGATGGTCTCGATAAATTGACAACACTTGGTTTTTGCATACTTAGTTGGATTGAATTGTTGTCATTATTAGGTTTAAGTGAAACTCGGGTGAATAATTGTTCTTCATCTTCATCTTCATCTAGTGTAGGTATATTACTAGGAGATGATGAATTTGTCCTCATAGAAATATTTTCATTAAAATTTGTCAAACAGCTTTGCTTTTCTTGATATTTTATTAACTTTGGAGAAGTTGAGGTTGTTTTTGGCTCCTTTGAATTATTGTCGTTAGGAGAATTTAATTGTTCTGTTTCGTAATTTTTATTCTTATGGTTAAGGCTATTATTGAACCATTTGTAAACACCAAAACATGCATTCATACAGATTAATACAACAAGAAGTATAGTAAGGCAAGACTGTATTATTATAAGTGCCATTCCTATACCAGTTGTTACCATATTTTCCAAATTTAGTTGAACAGCAAAAGTCAATAATAGAATGAGTGAAACTACACGAACAATTTGTATAGCTATATTAATTCCATTTCCCATTTTTGTGTTAAATGGCATTAAAATTATTAGTAGTAGTGACAATGAAAAATCAATTACAAGTTGTCCAATAACTTGAACTAACCCATGTCCACTTCCTAATGTAACAAAAGCATTTCTACCGAATACTGCAAGAAGAATTGGAATGAAACACCACCAATATTTGACTTTGAATTGATCATAAAATAGCCCATAGCGGCAACTCCATGGTTTATGCTTAAACAAATATTCCAATCCACCTTTTTTATGCGTTGCTATATGAGCAATACAAATAATTCGAATAGTAAATGCTATAAGAATAAGAGTCAAAATGGTAAATGTAATTCCAGCTAAAAGTCGAGTTCCCCAAGCGTCTCCAATTTTGAATTGATACAGACAGTACAAAACCCAAACACCGTAAAATATTACAATCAATCTAACTAATGTGGAAGCCAGAATAGTCCAATATTGTTGACGAAAATTAAGAAATCGATTATATTTTTTGTTTTTCATTGACCAAAATTCCAGTACTAGTTTTATAAGTAGAATAATTGTTATGCAGAGTCCAACCATAATAGACCACCAAATTAGTAGTGTCATGAATGTGTTCGTATCAGGAATGGTAAGTTTTTCAACATAAGCTTTAATACCTGTGACAATTGAAACATATTTTTTCTGCCCAACAGAGGACTGTTCTGTTTGATATGATTGAAGATCAGAACTGTACAAAAAGATAGCACGTTTTGTAAAAGGGTCATTCTGAATTCCAAATTCTTTTTCTGTACTATTAATATTTCGTGAATTTTGATAAACTAATGTTGTCTGCTCAAGTTTTTGATATGACGATGCAGTTAAATTTCCCCCAGTATTTCTTCTAAATTTATCAATACCTATTTGCATTCCAGGCCACGTAATTACTCCTGCACTCCATCCCATGTTTTGCGAAAAACTTCTATATGCAGTCGGGTAATTTATATCATACATCCCTGATATAGCAATATGTTGAAGTACTGCAAAAAATTCGGAAAACCCGGGAGGATGCCATCCTCCAGCAGCAACATCAGTTCCAGGTCCCGCTAATGGCTCACCTCCACTGCCCACACCAATTCCTTGTCCTGAGCTTGCACCAGAGTTTGATGACGTAGCAGCTGAAGCCCCCGATAACACTAATGCTATTCCCGCAAATATCATTGTAAAAACTTTTACTGCTTCCACTTTTGTTGATTTTCCATTATCAATTTCTGACATGAAGCAACCTAACTTCACATTTGGATTATTTTCGTCATATATTTCAATTTCAACAGTACCTTCAATATCAGGAACCAAATATGCAGCTTTTGTTATTGACTTGGTATATTTTTCAGGAACTTCATATTGGCCTGTTGTCTTAACATGTCCTTTGGGAACTGGGCATAATTCTGTTACATTATTTTTACACAAAGCAACATTTTCGTCTAAAACTTTATTGCCATAAGCGTAAATTTTGATATTGGCTGTATATATCAAAATAATAATAATAAAAAAAAGAAGAAAAAAGCAATGTAAAATAAAGAATTAGTCAACTTATATGACGAAAATTTGAATGGAATGACTTACAAATGACCTTTACTTCTTCAGTCGAGAAGCCTTCCACTGTATATGTGACAAGATTTGTGTTTTTATCAAATTCCACTGTAAAATTCATCACTGTGATGTCGTTCCGTTCACTACTGCAAGGATATGCTCCATCTGTTCTTAATGTTACTGCTTCTGATCGAACTATCAGGCAGCAACATAACATGTAACTTAGATACTTCAAAACTTTAAACATTATTCGTGCCAAAATCAATTAAAAACATAAAGTATGGTATGAGGAAATAAAATTTCATAGTGAGAAGAGGAAAAAAATATTAAATCAATAGTTCAGTTAATTTAATTCTCAAATTAAGAAAACTCCAAAGAACATTATCAAATTGGCTTGTGATAAAAATTATTTCAGTTACATATTATGCAAATTGTTAATAGAATTCTTTAGATGAGAGTAAATCTGCATGAAAGTTAGGTATATCACCTATAATTTTTTTTTCTCAACGTGCTAAATTTAGTAGAAAAAATTAGAAATTACTACAAAAAATTAAATATATAGAAACCGTGGAACATATAAATTAAAATTTCTTGTAAGTACAAATGTTGATAGTTTTCTCATTTAGGAGAAAACTAGTATATTTCAATACCCACTTGGGTATATAAATATTAAAAAAATATAGGTGCTTTTGGTGTTACACTATCAGCTTAAAACCTGTAATTTTTATAAATTATATTTCTTAAACTATTTAGGTCCAAGACTGCCAAAATGTGCTAAACAAAATAATATTAAAAGAATATAGGTATATCCAATTTTTTTTTTTTTTTTTTTTTTTTTTTTTTTTTTTTTCAATAATACAGTTTAAGTAGCACTATTATTTTCAGTCAATGTTGTATATAGAACATGTATTTTCCAATACATTCCAGAAAAGATTTTTGATTCAGAAATAGTACTATCCTGCTGTCATTTTATTTCACTGAGTATACATTTTTAAATATAGAGTTAAATGGATTCATTATCATGGAAATAGTTTTATTAAAGTACAGTATATTTATGACACTTCTATACAAAATTATTGATTGAAGTAGGTTGCTTTTTTTATATTAGGCTCCCCCATGTTAAAAAAATATAAGATAAGTGTGAAGTTAAAACAACAATCTCATGAATGATAATATATACCAATACCAACTTAAATATTTTAGAAAATTATATAAAAGTATATATATATATTTTGGATAGTAGAGAAATCAAAATTGAAATTTGTAGATATTTTAATCATAATTTAAGTAGAAAACCCCAAAATTTGCTCAATATATTATATACAGACGGAGAATTTTCTAACTATATTCCCAGTTCGATTCACACATAATAGTAATTCTATAGATTGTTGTTTATAAGCTTGAAAAACTGAAATAAGTAAAGAAGAAAATATTGATAAATAAATAATTTAATACATCCCAGAAACTTGGACCACAAAATTAAATACGTAATACAATATTTAAACTATCGTGTTGCCTAGCTTTTTTTTATAACAAGTTTGATAGTAATGTCAGGTTTAGATATTTAATTATATCCTTATCCCACTTACATATAGGCATGTGTATATTTATAGTTGCACAATTAACTGAAAAATAAGTTGTTGTAAAAATTTTAATTTGATATTTTTAATACTACTTGTACTTTAGATTTATCAACTTGTAATGAAATTTTCTTGAGCGTGAGTTTATTTGAATGTTTGCAACTATATATTCCTATACTTATCTATACAATGCAGTAATAAATTAGATTGTCATTGAATTTTTTAAGGAAATGTGATTACTTGTTTGAATAAACAAAATTTCCAAAACTATTTTATGATTGATTCTTAATGAACTTACCCTCATGTTATGATCTTCGTTCATGTTGCCAATTGGTGCAGACTACTACATCTGTCTGTCAGATATTATGAAGTGTCTAGTAGTAGAAGTGACACAAAGAAAAATGAAAAGGTTATTTGAACTTTGAAGAGCTGGAGAAAGAAACAATTGCTCCGCCGAAGACTCATATGCAATGTTTGTAATTTCATTATATCTTTGGGCATGTGAATACGAGGTATATCGAAATCAATTCAACTACTATGCATAAAAATATTGGAATGGTACTTTGTAGTACGTGCATGCTAAATGTATTATCACTCTATTTGTACTAGCAGCATTCAACTATTGGATTCTACATCATAGTAGGAATATGTATAGGACGACCAATATTAGTGAATAAATTGACAAATTTCCAGTTCCAGCCAAAAGGCATACATCAATTTTTACTAGATAAATTACTTTTCCTATACAAGGAATTAAGGGGTCGACTAAAATGGTAGCCATACAAGTTCACCATCCCAAATAGGAAATCTACAACACTATTTTATCGTACGAACATAGTATGTGTAAGCACGTCTATAAGTTCTCTACATCATATGTAGATTACTGCTTGTAGTACAGTAAATAATTAAAACTAATGTAAAAATATTGTAGTACACAGAAAAAAAAATCATTAAATGAGCAAGTAACCAATTACGGCAGCACCACCATATGAAAGAAGGTCAATAGATAATTTGTTAGGTGCAAAATTAGCACTGGCAATGCTGGATGGAGCAGCTGAGGTAACTGAACCAGCAGTTTTGGTAGTCAAAGGTGTAGTAGAATCAATGGTGATTGAGGAAGAAGTGTAAACAGTAGAAGTGGTGTTGTGGAATGGTGTACTGGTGGTGGAATTCATAGTAGAAGAGGACGAAGTGGAATTGTTAACTTGGATGGCAGCAGCGTAAAGACCACGAGCAGCAGTAGTGGTATGTGCATGGTGGGAGTGTTTAAGAGTCTTGACAGAAACAGTTGTAAGAGAAGTAGTCTTGGGTTTGGAAGAAGAAGAGGTAGAAGACGAAGTAGAAATAACAGAACTGGAAGTAGGTTCCAAGGAAGAAGAAGTAATTTCAATGGATGAAGAGCTAGAGGAGCTAGAGGAGCTGGAAAAGCTAGAGGAGCTGGAAGAGCTGGAAGAGCTGAAAGAGCTGGAAGAGCTAGAGGAGCTGAAAGAGCTGGAAGAGCTGAAAGAGCTGGAAGAGCTAGAAGAACTAGAGGTAGTTGGAATTTCAGAGGAACTACTAGAAGTGGTTAATGAAGAACTCAATTCGGTTGTTGTAGTGGGATAAATCACAGTAGATTCAACAGATTGAGAACCATTATCAAGTGTAACAGTTTGGTAAATTGTGGAGACAATAGTTGTAGTAACCTCAGCGGAGGTCAAAGCGGAAAGAGCAGCTGCGATGGCGATAGTCGAAAACTTCATTGTGAATAAACTCAAACAAATGGAAAACTCAAAACTAAATCGTATAAACTACTGCTGAACAATTATCAAAACAAATAAACAAGCAAAAAAAAAAATAAAGGAGAAAACGAATATACAATATATAAAAATTAACGAGTGTAACAGATGAACGAATGTAAAAAGTTGGATAAAGAGTGTGCTGAAGAAAAGAAAAAAAAAGAGTCGTTAATCAATAAAACGTCGCCTATAAGTAAACCGAATTACAATCACAAAAAAACCGATACTACGTGTAGGAAGAAAAAAAAGTCGAAAGAGAAAAAAAAAGGGGGGGATCGTAAAATATTTATTTACCAAGAATCGCAATGGAAGTAAACTTTGAATGTATTCAGTGGATCAATGTTTGCAGCAAAAATATATTATTAGTCCTAAATAAGTAAGAAATTTTCCGATTTGGGATACACGTTGAGGGTTGGTAACCTGGACCAAATTAAATAGGACTAACTTGAACCAAGGAGGGACCTGATTAGAAGAAAATTTTTCATCTATACAAACAAACGTTGATTTAACTTCAGCCTTTCTGAACATTTGAATCTACGCCATCACGATATTTCAATTATTAGTGTATGTGATATTAGAGCGTACACGATTCAATGATTTTCTTATGATCGTCGCACGTACAGATTTTTATGTATGTCATATCAACGTTCATACATGGTACATAGTACATATAATGGTACTTTTTAGTAGTAGCATTCTGTCATGGACACAGAATATATATCATCTTACGTCTTTAAATACGTAATTGGAGAATTGAATTATAACTCTGACGCGACTATATACTTAAATAGCATTAATTATGCAATTTATTTAAGGATTCTCGCTCATATCACACATGGTCATATCAGCATTCTACAACGCGAGGATCACAACAAGTGCCAGAATTAAACACGAATAATATGGCACATTTCAAGAACTTTATCTATTTTTGAGGATTCATACAAGTTCAGTTCTTATTTCAAACATTTGAAGGTACCATTTACTGTTAAAAGTGCTAATTCGTTCTAGTAATTCCATGTACTAGAGTAAATTACATTGCACAATACCCGTAAGATTTCTGCCACACCCACATAGTATGGATCACATCGAACTGCTATGAAGTTAAACGTCCCAATAATATTTGATAATTGATCCAAAGCAAAATGCTAGTAATTTATTACATTAAAAACAGCACAGAGTCAACAGCTTTTTTCTACTATTACTATGCACACTGTTGTACTAGAAGTTAGAAATTATAGGAAACGTTTCCTATCAGAAAGGCTCCTTATAATCGATAAAGTTTGATAACAAAGTGCCTAAATTTACTGTTTGCGTATATTTTGTCACGACATGAACCTCGAGGGCTTAATGTCATACGTAGCGTATGTTCGAGGGATTCACTATATTAATATGTATGACGTAGACACATATGAAGGCAGATGTATATAATAGACCATCTGTACATAGCAATTGAACCAATAGCCAGCGACATATCTGGACATACAACATAAGAATGGCCTATTCATTGCAATGTAGTACGCACGTTATTCATGACCAGGGTATGACAGCCTGTTAGCTTTTATCATCAATATCGATCACTTTGAAGTCATGATATCAAATTGCCATCATCGTCATCATTGTCTTAACGTTGATGAACCAACGAAATCGCAGAAATCCAATCCATTTTTTGTGATTTTTCATCGCTGCAAAAAAAAAAAAAAAAAAATAATAGGGTTATTTTGCAGCTATTTTCAAAATTTGAAATTAGATTTTCAACTTTTTTTCTTCCCTTTTCCTTTCATCAATTGTTCCAAAATCATCTTTTCGACTATATAAAAGATGGTGTTTTACAACGGCCATGAGCATATAACTGCTGAAGAGAAACGTCTGCGTGAAGATAGGAAGGAGGAAAAAGTATGGATTGCTACTATTGATTTTGCACAATAAGATACTAACTGCTGTTAACAGTACTGGAAACGTTGGGGTCCTTATCTCAGCGAAAGACAATGGGTATGTTCTCTTGCTTTTATTATTGCCAATTACCAACTAACAATGTTAAGGCCACGGTTAGAGAAGATTACTCGGCTAACGGTGACGCTTGGAGTGATTTTCCTCATGAACATGCCAGATCAAGAACCTACAGGTGGGGCGAAGATGGAATCGCTGGCGTGAGTGATAACCATCAATTTGAATGCATTTCTTTTGCCTTTTGGAATGAAGAAGACGAAATATTGAAAGAACGTCTATACGGTCTTACCGGACATCAAGGTAACCACGGTGAAGATGTTAAGGAAGCTTATTTTTATCTCGACAATTTACCATCCCATTCTTATATGAAGTATTTATACAAATATCCTCAAAGAAAATTTCCTTACAAGGAATTGGTCGATGAATCTTCTAAAAAGTCTCGTCTTGATCCTGAATATGAGTTGTCAGATACTGGTATCTTTGATGACGATAGATATTTTGATATTTTCATTGAAATGGCAAAAGATACTGAAAATGAAGAGGAATTGTTGTTTCGAGTCACTGCCTACAACCGTGGCCCAGAACCTGCACCTCTTCATATCATTCCTCAAGTTTGGTTTAGAAACACTTGGAGTTGGGGTCTTCCTCGGGAGGAAGATAAACCAAAACCACAATTGTCTTCCAAAAACGAGTTACTCGTAGAGTCTGACCATTGGAAACTTGGCAAACGTTATATACAACTTGCTCCTTCACCCGGCTTTGATAATACTGGGGATATTTACCCTCAATCTATGTTTACCGAAAATGAAACAAACAAAAAACGTTTATATGATGTGGAAAATGATTCCAAGTACGTTAAAGATGCTTTCCATGATTATATTATTGATGATAAAGATACAATCAATCCTGACAAGAAGGGAACAAAATATGCTGCTTGGTACCCCTTTGACTCGAATAATGGAATCCCTCCTGGGGAATTTGTGACCGTCCGTTTTAAGTATAGCAACAGAAAACCTGTGTTCTCTAACTTTTATGACTTAACGTTTGATGAAGAAGCTTTCGATAACATTATCGATTTACGTCAAGATGAAGCTGATGACTTTTATTGGAAGATCAGTCCTGATCCTATCACTGACGATTTGAGAAATATTCAAAGACAAGCTTTTGCTGGACTTCTTTGGACTAAACAATATTATCAATTTATTCATTCAGAATGGTCTCGTGGTGATCCTGCCAACCCTCCACCTCCTCCTCGTGTCAGAAATCAACATTGGAAGCATTTACATGTGGATGATATCCTTTCTCTTCCTGATAAATGGGAGTACCCCTTCTTTGCTGCTTGGGACACTGCCTTCCATTGTATTCCATTGGCAATGATTGATCCTGAGTTTTCCAAGAAACAGTTAGATCTTTTGACTAGAGAATGGTACATGCATCCTAATGGTCAAATTCCTGCTTATGAATGGAACTTTTCAGATGTTAATCCTCCTGTTCATGCTTGGGCTACCTTTAGAACCTTCAAGATCGAACGTAAAATGTTTGGTAATGAAGATTTGGAATTCTTGGAACGTGTTTTCCAAAAATTACTGCTTAACTTTACTTGGTGGGTTAATCGTAAAGATGGTGATGGTCAGAATGTCTTTGAAGGTGGTTTCCTTGGTCTTGATAATATTGGTTTATTCAATAGATCAGAACCTCTCCCAACTGGTGGAGTTTTGGAACAAGCAGATAGTACGGGATGGATGGCGTTTTTTTCACTTCAAATGATGAATATTGCATTGGAACTTTCTAAACATCGTCCAGTTTATGAAGATATTGCATCCAAATTTTTTGAACATTTCATGTTTATTGCAGATGCCATGAGTTTCAGATCTGGTGGTGGTGTTGAAAAACCCCTTTGGAACGATGAAGACGGATTTTATTATGATGCTATTTCTTGGGGTGGTCCTTGGAGTCAGCAATTGCCGGTTAGATCATTGGTAGGATTGATTCCTCTTTATGCTTCGTTAACATTGGAACCTCAAGTTTTGAAAAAATTCAAGTCATTTAACAAGAGAGTTCAATGGTTTATTGACAATCGTCGAGGCATTGCCGAGAGAAATACTGCTAGTATGAGTGATGTAGGTACCGGAGAACGTCGTTTATTAGCTTTGGTAGATCGTGAAAGACTTATAAAAATTCTTGAACGAATGCTTGATGAAGATGAATTCTTCAGTGATTACGGTATTCGATCACTTTCCAAGTACCATAAGGATCACCCTTATTCTATGACCGTTAATGGCCAAACTTTTACAGTTGATTATGTTCCCGGAGATTCTAATTCCGGATTATTTGGAGGTAACTCAAATTGGAGAGGACCAATTTGGTTTCCTACTAATTTCCTTCTTGTTGAAAGTTTACAGCGATTTTACATGTACTATGGCGATGATCTTAAGGTAGAATGCCCTAAAGGATCAGGGAATTATATGAATTTGGCCAAAGTTGCACAAGTATTGCAGCATCGATTGATTAATTTGTTTACTCGTGATCATAATAATTGTGGACGACGTGCTATTAATGGTGGTAACGACAAATCTGATTTTGATCCCAATTGGAATGAATACATTTTATTTTATGAATTTTTCGAAGCAGATACTGGTAAAGGATTGGGAGCTTCACATCAATGTGGATGGACAGCACTTGTCTCTAAGCTCATTCATGATACGGGAGTTACGTGTAATTTACCACAAACTCCTAAAACTCCTTTAAGTGCAGCTGAAATTTATTTTGATGATGAAGTTACATCTAAGAGACATTTCAGAAGAAAGAGTACTAGTATCAGGATGGAAAGAAGAATGAGTATGAATTATGTTAATAATACTCCAAAAGATGTTCAAAGTATGAAATCAGATAATTCTGATGTAGATGAGGATGATAATGGTGTTAGAGAGGATATTAGAAAAGTTCTGGAAAAACTTAGTATGAATGGTAATACTCAATATGAATATGAGTTTATGGATGATTAGAAAATAAACAAGAAATATATATTGTACAAATAAATGATGACTTAATTTTTTTTTTTGTTTTGTCTAAGTCATGGTATAAATATATACCTATGTACAAAAAAGAAAAAAAAAATATTGTATAACTTTTGCTTTTTTCTCTATAATTTTTGTGAATACTACCAGATGAAAAGATTCTTTTTTATGGAAAAAAAAAAAAAAAAAAATACAAGATAGAAAAGTTGAAGTATGAACAACTAAAGATAGACTGTGTAGAGATTATGAATGTGGAAAAATTGTATTTACTCTTTTTTTCTCCTAAATATTTATGTATTCTGTTTTATTGTATTGAAATGGATATTTAAATATCGTAATGATGATATATAATTACTAAATCTCAATTGTCCATAGTTTTTTTTTTTTTTTTTTTTTTTTTGGTTCGGTTTATTATTAAAGAAGAAACTGCTTCAACTGAGTATAAAATGTAAAAAAAGTCTTTCTGTTATTTAGAATTTAACGTAAATAGATAGAAATTCAAGTATGAATATTTTCTTTCTATTTCATATGAATACAATTTTCTTTTTCCTTTCAAAGAACAACCAGGGTTATAAGAGATTATGAATTCCTGATATGGTTGATAAGGTAAGCGTAGTTTAGTGTTTTTAATTTATTTCGAGAATTTCAAGGTCAAATATATGTTTGTATATTATGGTATGATCACAATGTTCATGGAATTGTAAAAGTCTTGTTTCTTTTCACACTAAGGTACCATGTGTTTTAACTCCGCCAATGAATAATTTGCAAGTATGGAAAACAAACAAAACAAAACAAAAAAATAAAAAAGCTGCTCTAAATGTTTCTGAACAACTTTCAGATGTGTAGAAAGGTAATTTCAATTGAACGGAGTTATTTTTTTTAATTGTTCTCCCGAAGGTCGTATTGAAGTTTGTTTATAATAATTAGATTTAACAGGTGCTATGTTGTTTAAGTAATTTTAAGTAATAATGTTGATCAATCTGATTATAAAAATAATAACAATAGGTTAGGAGTTCCGTAAATTCATTTAATACTTGATTCAAAAAAAAAAAAAAAAAAAAAAAATAACTATATGCATAGGAGCATCTTCGAAGTTTTTTCCCGTCAGATGGTAAAATACTGCAGGTTTATAATGTTTATACATAATGTTCATATTTATATGCTCTCAGTGTGTTACATGGTTTCGAGAAATGAAGAAAATGTACATAGGTACATGTATCATGGGGAAACACACACAGTAGTTAAGGCGCACAAATGTATTTTTTTATATGGAATTCTGTGGATAACATGTCTACTACTGTGTACCTATTATACCCATTGTAGAACATGTAGTCTACAAAAGGTTTCAACCATTTCTGTAAGTACACAATAGTAAAATACTCTTAATAGACAGCTTTAGGTACATACATATGTACCTTACCTAGACTAGCTATGTAACTATTTCAAGATATATGTATGTGATCCAGATTATCTGAAGCCAAAAATAAATACACTGTTCATCCTTTTGTACAATACTCTCTTTCTCTTTCCACTATTTTATTTCCAATGCAATTCATTATTTAAGCTAACATTGAAGTGTATGTAAACTTGTAGTCGTTCCAACTCGAGCATATCGTAAGGTGAAAATAGAATGCTATAGTATCATGTAAAATGAATGTGAGTAAATGACTACGCAGTTATTGACTCATTTTCTTTATTAATTCGATATCATCAATCGGGGAAAATAAAATACAAACAAATTTTGTAACAAAGGTTTTTACATTCTATCCCATCTTGGTAGTCACCAATGCAAATTTCAAGTACTTTGAACTTCATAAATCTCTTTACTATGAGGAGAAGATACATGTTGTACTGTGTGAACTACGGATAGTGGGAGTAGTAGTAAATAAGATGTATGCATTACATAGTACATAAGTACTATATATATATATATATATATATATATCTTAGTTATATCTAAAGAAATCAATCCATTTCATGCAATAAGGAATTTTTCTCCATTGTTTTATACCTTTTTTTTTGCGCATGATTTCATAGTACATTATGATTCTCATATGTTACTACTAGTGCTATGTATGTATCGTGTGTGAACCCTACAAAGACAATAGTATATGTGCTATACATATCTTTTTTGGCAAAGGTCTAATTCGGGTGACAACTTTTACATCTTGCTTCAGAAAAAAAATAAAACCAAAAAATAATTTGAACGCGGTTCTAATTAATTCATAATTCATTACTTTCGGTGTATCATTTGTACTATATATGTATATACTATGTACATACATCTACATCTTTAATATAAGTTATACATTCTTCTTGTTCCTTTGGAATGAAACCAGGAAGATGATATATTTTTGTTACCTTTCTCCATGGATCTTTTTATGCCTTCGTAAATTCGATACTACGCTAAATTGTCGACCACAACCTTCATAATCACATCGGAAAGGTTTTTCTCCAGTATGTGAATATTCATGCGTCCGTAATGAACTTGGACGAGTAAACCTTTTACCACATGTTTTACATACGTGTTTCTTTGAGACTTTTGATGATGTTGATCCTTGGTTACATGTACCTGGTAGTAGTGGTGGTGGTGGTGGTGGCGGCGGCGCCTGATGTTGTTGTTGTGTAGGATATGTGCTTGACTGTGGACCGTAGGGATAGGGTGCATAGTTTGTGTATGGTGTGGGATATGCGTAACCATTGGAAGGTGTAGAGGATGAATAATTGCCATAATGTGAAGGAATATAAAGTCCTGTCGGCGTCGCTTGTGTTGTATTATTAGGCGCGTAGCCTGTTGCCGCCACCGCTGTTGTAGGTGAAGAACTTTGATAGTATGGATCGTTTGTAGTCGGCGTAGAATAATACATTGGGTATGGAGATTGTTGAGTAGGCTGTGAAAGAAGTGGTGGAGGTGGGCCCATAAATTCCGGACCTCCAGGGGTAGGAGGGTAAGAACCTGGATATGAATAATTTCTATTAAATCCAGGTAGACCACCTTGTGGTAAATATGATTGTGGTGTTGACGACTTGTTCACTGAAATTGTCGGCAGTGAAAGATTGCGCTTATAATATTGTTGATCTTCATAAGAAACAATTGGATTATTGGATTGTGGCGCAAGATTTGGATTTGTCGTGGAAGTTGATGTAGTCGTCGTTGAACAAGGTGGGAAAAAGTTATCTGGTTTGTAAATTGCGACTGATGGTAGCGGAGGGAGATATTGTTGCTGGTCGAATGAGTTATTTTCAAGTACCATTGTCGTCGTCATTGTATAATAAAAATGCAGATGAAAAGAAAGAAAAAAAAAATGACAACAGGAATGCAAAAGAATTGAAGAGTGAATAAATAAATAATATCAATTACAATACAAATATCACCATCAAGAAGTAATATTGAAAACTTGTGAGATCTACTAGTCCAAATGTTTTCCCCTGTATTTAAAAATAATGGAAATCGGAGAAAAAATGGAAATCTAGCAATAATTCGAGATAAGCTACAAGTTATATAACAAATCTCTTTCATTTTTCCTTCTAGTCCCAGTACAAACTTGAATAAAGAAAACATAAAGCACGTCCCCTCCAACTTCACCACCCTCCAACAGTTACTACTACTACAACAACGACAAAAAAAAAGAAAACAAGAAAAAAAAACTCGGAATAAAAAGAAATAAGTTTCAATTAAAAAGAATCTGCTGCATTAGCACCATTTTATATCTTTCTTTTTCCAGCTTAAGCTTAACCTATTTAGTATTTATTTATTTTTCCTAAAAAAAAAAGAAAAAAAAGAAAAAGTAATATGTACTTGTAAACATTTGTACAACAAAAACATCATATTCGTAGACTGTAATTACTGTTTCTGGCTATTTCCTTCCTTGTGTGCCCATATTTCTGTTACAACTTCCAAATATAGTAAATTTATCAACCTCTGTACATACTATCTAAATCTATTACATGTAAAATACTTACATCAACGTACATATTTGTACATATGACCCTGCTGTATGGTGCAGTGGTGTTACGCAAAGGTTTCAACTTCCAATTGCCAGCCTGTCCGGGTGAGTTGTATCCCTGGTTCGAACCTGGCATAGAGTACAGTTACTTCGGCATTTTCTATCCAAAATCCACAAATTATATCCTATTATATCACACCTACCACAGTACATCTGGTTTTCTAATGTTCCCCCGCCATGTGTCCATAACATATATCTAACACTTTTAACAAGAATACAACTCTGAGATAAAAAAAAGAAAAAAAAAAAGCACAATGCATATATGTAATACAACGACAAATGTACTGGGTTAGGTTATTGCTGTAGTTGAAACTTTTTCATCACCACCACCATCACCTGTAGTCAAATGTTACCGAGATGACTTACGCTTTGCCAGAAGGATTGGAATGTAAACGTTTCACATCGTCAACTTTACCAAATGAACTGTACAGACAATGTTTTAATCTGGTAAAACGACTGGACGAAATGTACGACAGAAGTGGGATGGGCTGGAACACTAGAATCAAACTGTCTGAATTCAACAATCCATCTATGCATTTTTTCATTATACTTGCCCCCACTGATACTTCAGATGTTTGCATTAATAATAATAAAGATGATCATCATTATTTAAGGCAGCAAATCGAAAGTGATAATCAGGAACAACAAGATTACAGATTAACTCGGTTCCTTGCACGACGGCGATTACCTCCTGAACTTGTTGACAGCAGTTATGATGAATACACTGTATGTGCATTTCTAAGTCTTCACCCTCGAGTTCCCATTGACCCTGATGTTGAGGAATGTGATGCCGTTGATATGTGCAGTTTTATTTACGAGATCCATGTTTTGCCTCAATTCCAGGGATCTGGATTGGGAAATTACCTATTACGGTGCGTCCAAGAGTTTGACCTAAGACTGCCAATAGTTCGACTGACAGTATTTAATATGAACATTCAAGCACAAAAGTTTTACTTGAAAAATGGGTTCAAGTTTGTTGATGGTGATGGCCAGGAGATTGAAGAAGGGAAAGGATGGAGAGAAATGTACATTAAATACCATACTCATTGATACGTACTAGTATATGTATGTACGATGTAATGTGTATTTATTGAATACTGAACATGGTTAACTTTTGAAGTCGATGTATGCATACAAAAATGTACGCGTACAGATGCTTTGGGATAGCCACTGCACATGTGTACATATATGTGTACTATGGACAAATTGATGGAACAAATCTATTTCACTATCGAGGTAGTAGTACATGCTATAGCCTTAAGTTAAGAGTTGCCATGTATACAAACTTATAAAAAAAGACGGGGCTTAGTTTCTCCGATATAGCTAAAATTGCGAGATAATAGTATATCCATACTAGAGACATTTAGCGTTTAAATTTTCTTGAATAAATCGAAAGATTGGAATATCAAAGGGAACTTGAACGAGACAAAGAAAAAAAAAATGTCCGGTCGAGTCCCAAGATGCAGTAATGATAATGCAGTAATACCTCAGGCTGCTACGATGTACTAGTACTATGTACATGGTACTTTCAATAAACGAGGACTCTGGACATAATATGCATCGGTTAATTGCAGTAGTTCAATCGTAGATCATTAAAATGATGCCAGCACTGAGGCATCACGCCGACTTGGATTCGGCACAAAACTTGTAATCTTCCCCTCCGCCCTCACTCCAAAACAAAACAAAAAAAACTTCTGTCATAATACATGTAGGACATACATATGAATAATACTGTAGTACAAAAATTGAGCCATAGAACATTCAAAATATATATATTTTTTTTTTCTTTTTATATTAATCTCGCATGCACCTGTTGACAAGGTACAGAAATGATGTTTTCTATCTTCACTCTTATGAGGATGATCTTAAACCTATTTGTTAATCACCGTTGATACTGTACGTGAGACGTTAGGGCGAGTCGTTTTCTTTTTTTTTTCTCGTTTCGAAATGTCACAGTCTGGTAAAGGAAATTCTCAAGGACAATCTCAAAACATCAATAAAGAGGAGAAGAGGATACACTTACAACATGTGTTGTAAAAAAAACCTAAAAATAAAATAAACAAAAATCAACACAAAGAACAGTTTGGATAGTACGTATAAACAACTCAATCTAATACTACAAGATCTCGCCCATCCCGAAGTTATTTGGTCCTTTATTTGGTGTTGAAATAGGAGCGGATATCTAGGAAGAGGGAGTGAAAAGCTCTATCCTTACTCTCTCTTGATGATGTCACAGCATTTGATACCCTAACACAATTCTTCCGTGGCTCGCTACAACAATCTTTCTGCCTTTCCAATTGCCCCCCAATTTACGTTCAAGTCATAAGCGGAAGAACTGTTCTCACTGCGGTACCGAAACTGGAGTTATAATTTCATCTAATATACCAGTGTTCCAACATGTTACTGCAAATTGGAAGATATTTCTGAAAAATTCATTCAATCCTTATTTTTTTTTTTTTTTTTCATGATCATGATTATGGAGAAAGCCCAAGATGCTTCAAAAAACAGCTACCTTGGTACAAAAATATTGCCAACCAAATACCAGAAGGTGATTACTTTTTAAGAAATGAGAACTATGATAAGTTCTTCAACTGAGCTCAATATAGAGCTAACCCAAAGATTTTATTTATATATATAAAAAAATATATAATTTTTCGGATTTACTTAACGTAGCAAAATAAAGTTGAAAAAAAAAAAAAAAAATATCTTCTCAAATTGATAAAGAAGAATATACATACACTACTACAATAGTGTATCTTTTGGTTACAATAATATGGTAGGGTTATTGCCACCAACCTTTGTGGCATTGATTATCTATTTCCTTTTATGTCAATTATGATTGTTCACATGTGTGTGGATAGCTCTCAAGTGCTTGAAGTGGCCGACTTTGCACACATGTGCAGGAATGTGTGTGGCACACCTACATGCCAGTTGACAACACTAAATGTAATATTATATACTATTATTTTTCAAGATCTTGCACACACCAATCATCTTAAACCATGTTTTAAATTTTCTACATTTTTTTTGTTCACTACTATTCAAATTCAATGTCTGAGATTATTTCGATTAAACAGTTTTCTGCACAAATACCATGTGATTAGAAGAGACATCTCTACAATGATTCAACACCACTAATTATCGATGGTGTGTAATTTTGTCTCCATACTTAAGCAAATCAAGATATTACTGTAAATAGGAAACAAACAAACTAGCAAGCAAACAAACAAACAAACAAGCAAACAAAAAAAAACAAAATTGTATAAAGAAGTAAGAAACAACAACAAAAAAAAAACAGTTTGTTCTGTTAAAGGAAAGGGTGGTTGAAATGGTTTTAGTGTTTGTGCTGTAGTGATTTTTGTTTGTTTATATTCGTTGTGGTAACCTAACAATATATTCGCTTTAAAAAGCTAGTTATGGTTCAGCTGCTATTAGACGGTACTACTATGTACATAATATTGTAGCGGCAAGAGATCTGTAAACACATGCTATTTCAATTCACGTATAATATATAAAACGTTCATATATGTACTACGTAATTAGTATGAATGAATTCGTGCAAATCATGTCTAAAACAAAAAGAGAGCAAGCTGTAGGCCTAAGTCTTAAATCGTTTTTAACACGATTTATCTCATATGAGGTTAGGGTTTGTGATGCCACGTATTTTTTTTTTTTTTTTTTCCAAAACTTCCCCTTTGAAGGCCCAAAAACAACAAATCGAGAACCTTTTATTTCCTGCCAACCACCATCCACTTCGTTTCGTCGGTTGATTTTTTATATTTGTGTAAAATTTAAACAATTGCACGGATAAGATTAATATTTGGAAAGGACTATTAATATACACCACATACACAGTTCTTTCTTTATTTTATTTATTTGGAGTGAAAAATGGTGGCAGCAACAGCAAATAGGAAACAATACACGATATTTGCATTAATCACTTCAGTAGTGATTTTACTCTACTTGTTTCTACATAGTGGGCCATCAGTGCACAAGTTACCAGCAAGGAAAATCGCGAAAAATGAGGAAGTAATCAAGCATTATCAACTGAATACACTTCAGTCAACATCAAGGAGTTTTAAGAATCAGGAACAAGTGTTGGTCTTAACACCTATGGCGAAATTTTATCCAGAATACTGGAATAATTTGTTAAAGTTGAATTATCCAAGGAGTTTGATGGAATTGGGATTTATTATTCCATCGAATAGTCAAGGTGATCAAGCATTAAAGGCACTGAACGCGGCAGTTAAGAAAGTACAAAGTGGTCCAGTAAATGATAGATTTGCCAAAGTTACTATCTTGAGACAGGATACTCCAGCTTTGGAATCACAATTGGAAAAAGATAGACATGCCTTGAATACCCAAAAGCGACGACGTACACTCATGTCTTTGGCACGTAATTCGCTTTTCCTAACAACTATTGGTCCCAAAACTTCGTGGGTCCTTTGGCTCGATTCCGATATCGTTGAATCTCCAAAAACTCTTATTCAAGATCTGGCCCAACATGATAAGGACGTTATTGTAGCTAATTGCTATCAACGTTATAATGATCCTAAGAAAGGTGCTTCTATTAGACCATATGATTTCAATTCATGGCAAGATTCAGAAAAGGCCCAAGAGTTGGCTGCGGAAATGGGCGAAGATGATATTTTATTGGAAGGTTACCAAGAAATTGCAACTTATAGAGCATTGATGGCTTATATGTATGATGATACTAAAGACGCTCATTTGGAAGTGCCGTTGGATGGTGTTGGAGGTACTGCATTGTTAGTTAAAGCTGCTGTTCACAGAGACGGTGCAATGTTCCCACCTTTCCCATTCTATCATTTGATTGAGACTGAAGGATTTGCTAAAATGGCAAAACGTTTAGGGTATCAGCCTTGGGGTTTACCAAACTATTTGGTTTATCACTATAATGAATAAATAAATATTTTCAAAACAAACACACACCATACAAAGCTATACTTTATGATAAAAGACTGATTTTTTTTTTCTTTTTCTTCTCTTTATCCTTTCAAACATTTACACTCGTATTTAGTATAAGTAAGAAATTCATATTACATATATTTTATCCTTCAACCAAAACTATTTTTTTTTTATTCTGAGTATACATTCTTTTATCAATAATAGTTAAAATATATATATATCTTGTGCATATGTCTTTTTTTTTTAATTATTATTATTACTATTATTAATTAAATAAAAAATATATATATACGTAAAAAAAAAATAAATGGAAGCAGAGAAATTTAAAAACAAACAAACAAAAAAATTTTTACGAAAAAGATATTTTCAATATTATTATTGTTATGTATTTTTTTTTTTTTTTTTGATTATATATATTGAGAATACGTACATAAGTAGTACGTACATCACAGTAGTATTAGTAGTAATAGTAGTGTGCCGGATCACAAAATTTGGAACGGGGTGTCCTACTTTTGTATACAAATTATATTTGTTTGATAAAGAACGATATTTTATTGATGTACATAAAATGTAGTAGAATGTTTTTTTTTTTTTTTTTTTGGAGTTTAAAAAATATATAAAGATTAATAGGGTACTTTACATAGTAGTAATTAAATGATTATTATCAAGATAGATATTATTCTACATACACATACCTGTGTAGATATGTTAGCATATCGTAGACACAGATTTTTTTTTTTCTTTTAAAATTACTAATATATATATATAATTCTTTATTTCTTCTTTAGTAACAGTTTAATATATTACACAATCATTCAAACTTATAAGGAGTAAGAAGCATTTTAGAAAATTCTTTTAAAGCTTCTACTCCTCTTACTTCATTAGTTAATTGCGGTAGTTTAACGACATTAAAATCTTCATATAATTCAGCAATTTGTTCCAAATATTTTTGTTGCATTCTTGATCTTGCGGAACATTGTTCACAGTCCTTTGATTTTGCTGGATTCAAGAGTTGATTAACTACAATACAATGAGTATCAATATCAAAAGAAGTCAATTCTTGAATCATTCTTTCGGTTTCATAAAGGGAGAGGAATTCAGCGATACAAACACAAACAAAGGTAGTAAGTTCAGGGTCTTTGAACTGTTTATTGACTTCAGCGATCGTGGCTCTAGTTTCGTTCAATTTGGTCATAACATCTTCAGCATTACCTCCAGTACCAGCTTGGCCTAACATAGTATTTAACATAGGTCCAAATCTAGTTGAGATTTCAGCAATCTTTCCTAGTGCTTTTTCCAACACTGAAGGGAAACTCAAGAATCGCAAAGTGTGACCTGTAGGGGCAGTATCAAAAACAATAGTTTCAAAATCCGTTGATTTCACTTGCTTCATCACTTCCGCAAACGACATTGCTTCATCTACACCAGGAATTGACAATGCAATATCTTGCATCATCCCCGCCATGGGTCCTCCTCCAGCACCTGCATCTGCTCCATTCACCATATCCAACGCTGCTCCCGTAGCATCAATTTCCATACAAAACAAATTCGGAATACCATTCACTGGTGATGCATCCTTACCAAACTTTTGTCCAAAAGCATCTGATAAATTATGGGCTGGATCAGTAGAGATCAAAAGTACTGACTTTCTATGCTGTGCTAATTGTACCGCAAGTGAACAAGACGTTGTGGTTTTGCCAACTCCACCTTTACCACCACAAAAGATCCAACGAAGTGAACGTTGGTCAATAATGTTCTGGAGTGTAGGTTCAAGTGAATATTCTTCCGACATGTTAGTGCATATATATATAGTTGCTTATTTTTGTGGTAATATGATGAGAAGGGGAAGGGAGGTAAAGGGAGGGCAAAAAGGCGGTAATATATGGCAAAAAAAAACGTGTGATTTAGCCTAAAACTATCACGTGCCGTGCGGCTATTTTCACAAATGTAAAACACACAACAATCAAGTTTGTATTTTGTACATACAATCGATTCTATTGAATTAAAAAAAAAAATAAATAAATAAATAAATAAAAACAAGTTCATAAAAAAATCAGTTAAGAATAATTAATTATTTGGACATGATACAAGGTAATAATTCTTAAACATTATGTATTTTATAATATTTAATCACTTTACTTTTAAACATAAAAAAATTTTTTTTAAACTTTATTTTGCTACTATGGTGTTTATGTAATTTTTAGGTAATTTTATGTGCAAAACTTTAGTGTGCTAAGACTTCTCAGAAAAAATCATATAAAAGTATTTTTTTTTTTTTTAGGAGGGGATTAGCTTATATTGAACTTAGTTAGAAAACTTATCTTGAAATAATCACCTTCTGATATTTGTTTGGCAATATTTGTAGCAAGGTATGCTGTTCTTTGAAAGATCTTGATCTCTCCCGAATCTGGAAACTTTATGTTTTTACGAATGCATCTGCTTACTCAAACTTACATAAACACCATAGCGAAATAAAGCTAAAAAAAAAGCTTAGGACTTAGGCTAGGTCTTTTTCTAAATTCAATAGCATCGATTGATTATATAATAAACAAAGATGTTTACATAATATTTAACCCTTTCCCAACTTGTAGTCATCACCATCGCAACATTTCAACTGCTTTGAACTTCAACAATCTTTTTACTTTGAGGATAAGGACTTAGGTTATGGGGACTTGTAATAATATGTAGGTACATACATGTATGTAAGCATGTACTAGTAATATAATGTGTTATCAAATAGTATGTATTAATGACAACTTAATTTTTTTTTTCTCTACCATATATTGGGTATAGCTGCCGTATGTACTATATCTAGATGTGATACAACAAAGTCCTCATATTTCTGAAGTGTACATACATGTGCAGAGTACATATCCAGAATCGCTACATGCTACTATGTAGTACTACAGAGTCACAAAAAAAAATACATTCATAAGTATGTATATATATATAAAGAAGTAAAAATAGTAATTGTGGACTCTCTTTTACTACGTACAAATTTATTTACATTTGTACAAATATATAGTAGACAAAAAATATGTAGTGTTATGTCTTCAAAAAACAAAAACAAAATGATTAAAATAAGTTTCTATGTAAGTTGTATATGTAAATAAGAGATAATGAAAGAATAAAAGTTACAAATAAGGAGATATCTGTCCTATGGGAAGGGAAAGGTCGGGCTTGGTTAATACTGAGTGTTCATGATTAAGGACCTAGTTCATGAAAACTTGTAATAATATGTATTTCTTACTTTTTTAGCCAACTTAGGTACAATTTATCCACAAGTAGCTCAAGGTTTCATCTACAATTATCTCCGGCAAATGATATCTCGAATAGATTGATTTGAGGACCCAGTAAGACAGGTACATACGTACAAAACACATGGGAAGGTTATGGATATGTATGTATGCATACATGCACACTGTACATCTATGTAATTAAACAAAAACATAACCTTTCCTTGTCTATTTCCCTCCCCTTTTTTTTTTTTTTTTTTTTTTTCCTTTTTCCCTCTAGATCACCTTCCGCTTCAAGTATTATTTTAAAATCGAAAAGCATACATAGTATCTATTATTCATATCGTCTTTGTTTTGTTATTCTGGAGATCGTAATGTTTTCTTATTCCCAGATGTGAATATAGTATTTTTTTTTTTTTTTTTTTAGATTTAAAAATAAATAAAATAAACCCTACTACATTGTCTATGTTGATGTTACACATACATGAAATTAATACGATGTATGTAGGTATCGATTGGAATTTCAATACAGTTTTTTTTTCTTAAAAAAATAAAATAGGATACATCATAAAATAGAAATAAAAGTCAATTGATGTTATGTTGCTATAAGAAATGAGTTTTTTGCGATCTTCAACGCATGTGGATGAATGCAATAATAAATGCTGTACAAGATAATATAATAGTTTTATAATTCAATTTACAATATACAAGATCAATGATTCCGAGATCTATATGGCTTCTACGTCATATGTGATTATATTCATTTTACGTAGGGACATACATCAATGGTATTTAGAATACATGTTTTTCCCTATTTCATGGTGGTTGACGAACGCGAGAACCATAAAGCGCATTTCAAATAATTGCTATACATACTTCATCAAATTCTATACTATAAAATTAAATCAATAAATAAATATTTCTCATAAAACTAATTTGTATGTGATTGGGATAAAGATACAATTATCATACTACTAACTTTTCATAATATAAAATAATAATAATAAAATGTGTTAATTATGGAATTAGTCCTACAATTATATTTGAAATATCAAAGAAATTCTTCTCACCATACCTGCTTTCCTTCAAAAAAAAATAAAATAAAAATAAAATAAATAATACATTTATTTTTGACAACTCAAATATCTATTGTGTATGAAGCAGGTAAAAAGCTACATATGATTTTTTTTATGAAAAACGCAAGCTTGATCACATAGAAACAAGTTGTTTTGATTACAACTATCTAAAACAGAAATTCCCAAAAGCAGGATATTAATCTATTTTTTTTCCAAAAATAAACAGTTAAGAGTTGAAATGTTATTACCTTGTTCTAAAAATATAAACTAGTAACACGAATTTAAGGAAGAGAACAATCCTTGAAAAGATATGAAACATGAAGATCTAAAAAAAACCTTTCTGAACAGTCAATACGTGATGATAATAAAACTATATTTTCCCATCACAAAACTAACATGTACATAAATAAAATACCTCGTCGGGCAATTCAAATTTGTTCCACCGATGTTACTACCCGTTGTTGAAATAAAATAAAATAAAAAATTAAATTAAAAAATGTGCCATATTTCTTCTTATTTTTAACTTTTAGAAGAAAAAAAAAATAATGTCAGTTAATACACAAAGATTAAAAAAAATGAAGAAAACATGAAAATTATTGAATTTCTGTACCTTATTAATAAAAATAAAAGGTTTCAATCATATCCATAGAATAAATGACATGCAGCAATTTCGAGGATGTAGAAATAGATTAATCAAAAAGTTTACGAATAATAAAATATTCAAATTGCGTATGGAAACATAGCATGATACTATGAGCTTCATTATAAGTTACATTTATAATATGTAGTTAATAACGACGAGATTTCTATTGTGAATATCTTTTGAACTCTTTTCGCATGTGTGTATGTACGGTACCAATGTTCATTTGATCCCAGATGATTAACAATCCATAAATTTTCATTTGCCTTCTTTTATCGCCACAAATTAACTTTTTGATTTTCCCATATTTCTATGGTGATCAGATATTTTGTATTCTATTAGATGATAAACTAATATATATGTCTATTTATGCCTATTAATGTTCCGACCATTTTCATTGTTATTTCTGATAACTGTTTTTTATTTATATTAGGGCGTAAGCTTAGCAATATCTTCTTTTTTTTTTTTTTAAAAAAAAAAAAAAAAAAAAAAAAAAAACTTCAATTGGAATTTGTTACATGGCTTATTCATTAATTCATTTGTTTTATTTTATTGTTGTTAAGAAAAGGCTGTGAAATGAAGAAGTGTAATTCATATTATAGAATTGAGTATTTTTACTGAGGTTCCTAAGTTCTGTAACAAGCAATATTAAAATAGATTTACTGAAAGGGGAAAAGTAAGTATAAATTAATGTAGAAGTGATATAATTAAACTGATAGGTTGTGTGGGGTGGTGAGGAATGAATTTTTTTTTCCATTTGTGACATTTGAAATAAATGATATTACGTTGACATTTCTATGTATTTTCTATCGTATTTTCTTAACAAACTTAGATAGCTTCCAAACAACTTCCTGAATTATTTACTTAAATAGAAACTACCAAAGGATCTACAAATTTCTCATAATATTGCTTCTTAAAACCCTGGAAGTGAAAATTTTATTCTGTTCATTCATGTAAAGGATAAATTGTTCATTTGAGCCAAAAATATGGGGGAAAAATGTCTTGGTCAGTTTCTAAAATCCATTTTAAATACCTATTTGATCAAACTGAGATTCTGAGTATATGATCAAATGGCTATGTTAAGTATGAGATATGAGAATTGTTGAAAATGCCATGTATCACAAAATATTTCACACATCCCACATATCCTAGAAATTATACCTTTTTGGGTAAATATTACAGTTAGCAAGGTGGATCTGATCTCATCGATATAGGTTCGACCCTAAAACTTTCAATAATGCCCACCTTCTCTAGAAAACCATCACAATTCAGTTTCACTGATGTAGATGCATATGCATAGTTTATAGTAGTATACGTTTTATGGCTTGGAAAGTTTTAATTTTAACTTGTTAATTTTCTTCTATACACATGTGAATATAGTTCGATTGTCTCACTATGCCTTTAAATCAAAGTTCCAAGGCTGCTATTGTTGAATTAAGTTTGGAAGAACATTTGAAGGAAATATTTTGTGTGACGTATTCAAACTAAGCAAGGCTTTTGATACTTTAATTTTTATAGTTCCGGGGTATATAACTGAGGCATATTCAAGACCCAACAGTTATAGTATCAGTTGGACCCAAGGTATGATATCAATGAACAGTGAAAGGTACAAAATAGTAGTAACATTGATTCTTCTGACATAATATTAATTGATTCAATCTATAAAAGTATTGTAAAAATGTTTGTTAAACAACTTGGTAAACAAAATTATAAAATAAGACGGTAGAAAAGTACAAAAACATAAAAATCTTATACGAGCATTAAAATAAGTACCTATTGTTACGTTTTCAAGCAAGGAACAATAGAAAATATCTGCCAAATTTTTTGTGTTCACATTGGAATTTAAAGTTGGAACATGTTTGAATCTCATTGTATTTCTTTACGTTAATTTATATTCATACAAAATTATATCAAGACAATTATTTTGGCGGTATAAGATAGTTCAAAATCATTTTTTTTTCATGGAAACTTAAAATACGACATAAAATTAATATGATATAATATAATAGCACTAGCAGAGACATTAATGAAGGAATCTTGGAAGGTATCCATTACTTTAATGTCTTAACGGTTTCTCAACCAAATGAAATTAACATGTTTAGGGCTTCAAACTGATTTATTTAACATTTCATGACATCTAAGCATACTGTAATTTCTCTTTGGCTGCTGAATTGCATAATGTTTTCACATATAATTAAGCAATTGATAATTATTGAAAGAGTTGTTCTGTTTGCTTGGATGTAGATATGGTACGCTTTGGAATATTACAATCTAACAATATCTGTTCAAAATTTAAACTAGTACAAAAAAATACTGTAAAGAAGGAAAATGAGATACGGCAACATTTGAAAGTTAAATAAAATGAAGTTAAACAAACAGTGCATAAGTGATAGGACAATTAAATATAGGAATAATAATAGAAATCTTAACCTTAAATTCTTCGGAAATAAAACAACATTTTAAAATAACCCTAACTGGCTCCATTCGGGGAGGAAAGAAAAAATACACATTTGCAGTCCACACCTTTCGAATAACTATATCTTCTTCTAATATCCTACAGCATATATCATAGTTTTAAATATGTTCTACATAAAGTTTACACAGCTACTTTCCAAAATTGTTTTATATCATGACAGTTGGGGTTTTGTTGTATGTGTGTGAAAACGAATTGTTAATAATTTTAAACTAATAATTAGAATTTTCTCAAAACTGGAAAACGCAAGTAAGACAAGTTCTTGTTGCAATTTCAATTGATTTGCAGTCTTCAAAAATAGATAATGATGAAACCGATTAATTAATTGTACAAAATTATTCTAAATTTCACAATGAACAGTATATAGATAAGAAAAAGGCAATGTTTATTTTTATGCCAAAAAAAAAAAGTGGTAACCCAAAATAATTCTTTTCCAAGAAGGATATGGTAGTTTATATCTTTAAAAAATTTAGCTGGAATGTATGTTGATACAGATTAGATACTTCAGCCTACCAAGTTTTATCTTCCTATCGAAGTTCCATCATATATTAAAGTATGTCAACACATTTGTAATAAATTTTTAAAAAAAAGAAAATAGTAATCCATGACTAAACGTAAGACAATAAAACTCTTCTATTAATAATAATAATCATTTTGTTTATAGTCCTATATAAAATCTTATAAGCAAATGTGAAATAAATACAAAAGTAAAAATAAGATAATCACAAAATAAAACATTATATAAAAGAAGACTGTGTTTGTGATTTGCCTGATACAGGCTTACAAGGTCAGTTGTTTTTCTGCGTTTCGTAGCGGCCAGGGTTAAATTTTTCGGATCGGTTACTCTTAACCGATGCACGTGCAATGAGAAAACCTGTTCATCCGTCACGGGCAATCTCATTACGCCCAGATGTGGAGGGTTACCCTTCCCAGGGGAAAAACCATTACAAACCGACTCAGGACGGACTCGAACCCGAGACTACACTTAACTGTGCGCGAGCTGCTAATAATAATAATAATAACCGCCCAGACCACTGAGGGTCTGTCCGCGGAGGGTCTAGTGTATTTTTACCTTGTAGAGTAAGCAATTTTAATAATTATATTATATTCTATACTTTTGTTAAAATATTTTAACAAAATTCTTACTTATCAATACCTCCTGATGGCGCAGTTGGCTAACGCGCGAGACTGTAATGTTTAATTGTGATCTTGAGATCGGGTGTTCGATTCACCCTCAGGAGAAATTTTTTTTTAATCTAGAGTTTTTTATTTCTTCTTAAATTTTTTTTAGAGCGTAGAGTGATTATAATTTTTTTATTACAAAATTAGTAGATTTAATAAGAGTTACAAATATTATAAAAATAAATGTGTATAAGTATAAAAAAAAATTGTGTTCATCATAATGTTTATTTACTCTTGGGTTTCATAGCACCAGGCATATAAATAGCCTTGGGAACATAGTAAGAATTTTCATGAGTAGCCATACCAGCAAAAGCATTGTACCAAGCCAGCAAGGCGGTGATAATACCGATATATCCACCAATTTTACCAAAAACGCCATTTCCAGTGAAACATTCAACAACCAAAAAGAGGAACAAGAAATCGACAGTTAAGAACAGAGAAAAGAAAGCTACAGTTGATTTGAGAGTAAGGATGGTTAACATGACGGTAAATAAGAGCCAACCTAGCAGGAAAAATCCAAGCATACTACTGAGATCTGCAGAAGTATACGCATCTTGGATTCCAAATGCATTTATATTGAAAGCAGCATAAGACATCCAAAAACCGCCATAAGATGTTAAAGCGGTTGCACCAAAAATATTTTCAAGCACAACTTCCCACATTCCAGCCAAGACTTGAATGAAGCCACCATAAAATAGAGCTAATCCCACAACACCAGTACTATTTGAGACGCCACGAGCACGGCAATTGACAAGAGCAAGAACAAAAGTGGTAAGAGCAAAGGCACTTAAACCTAAAGGTGAAGGGTTTGCAAATTTACGAGAAGGTGCTAAGTGAGCACCAGGAAAGAAGTCACCTCCATACGCAGCAATGAGATCATTCTTAGAAATAAAATTTTTACCAATTTGGATATACTCTTCATGAGAATGAATTTTGGTTTCTTCGATTTTGCTATTAGTTTTGTTATTCGTATTGCTGGCATATTCATCATGGGAGTGACCATGAGCTTTCTGGTTTTCGATATCGATGACTGAACTGGAAGACATTGAAATGAATAAAACGAACTTTGGAATGTAACGATGTTGAATCGAATAGTTGCTTAAAAAGTATGAATAAGAAAATACAAAAACTAAGAAAATAAAAGAGCCTTTATAGATTAAAAAATCGCATCTACCCCGTCTTTACTCCACAAAAAATAAAAAATTTCTTCCTTTCCCCTCCGCTTCAACATATAAATATATATCTAATAAAAGTATTTGTTCTAAACCCAAAGTGGGGGATCACATCCTTACTGCAAGTAATATCGAAACCAATCAATCAAAATTAACTGAGTTTCTACATATATAGTTAGTAGATGAACATATATTTACTAACTTGGTAACCTAAATGTATTTCGATAGGATGTACAAACGTAGATACAGGGCCACATGTAATGGAGTAGGTTGTAATAAAGTCTCTGGAGTTTATACATGAATAAAAATTAACCCCACATTTACCTCAATTCCTTCATTTGTTTTTCTTTAAATTTGGTAGTTGCTTCTTTGTTTACGTTTAGACAAGATAGAAAATGGAGTAGTATAACTTTATGCACATTTTGGAGTTTATTACATGTTAAAAAAGTAGAAATATTTCAATTATGACGATGTAATGGAAAATATATTTGTAACTCCTTATCTTAATTGCAAGAATTAATGCCCATACCTACCTAGTAACTGTATAGACTTCAATTGAGGCCTGTACGGCGATATGTGCGTAACTCTTTACTGTGAGAACTTTTTTTAACGTGGGGGACTATAGACAAAAGGTGGGGCAATTAAGGTGGGGGTAGTAATGTGGAAAAAGAAGGGCAACAAACGTTTTGATAGAAATATACTATAGACTTATCATAAAGCGTACATATTTTCGCATATTGTATCTCCCCGCCATATAAATTTAGACGCCATTTGCATGTGTAAATATAATTACGAAGGGCACAAAGATAGTATTTATGTATGCATGTAATGAAAATACATGGAATAAAAGATTAGAGTGGCTTAGTATTTAAGGGTACTACTGTGAAGTATAACAATGACAGACGGAGAATTTCTGGGTTGGCTATTGCAAATCATACCACGTTGGTTAAATCTCGCTATTAACACCCAAAGACCTCCGAAAAATAACTATTTTATTTGAAGGAATAAAGAAATAATTCTCACATTGACATGTGTGGGGTAACAACACTTGTCATGGATTTTTCCACGTTTCTTTCCTATCACACAAGCATAACGTACGACATCAGTTATCAGGGGATAAAAAAACTTGGCTTTTGGAGCCAAGTACAAAAATCTGTACTTGGCATATAATAAACATATAATAAACGTCATATTATGTAATCTGCTTGTTTCACCAATTTAAAGACTTACGACAAAGTTATTTTGGGAGAAAGAAAGAAAGAAAAATTGAATTTGTCCGAAATCACCGAGGTGATTAAAATGTCTGTGCTACTATGTATTATTGATAAGGAGGGGTGAAAGTGAGGGGGTTTCACGGTTCTTTTTCTTCTTTCTGACCCGGTTCTTGGAATTCTCATGAGTTTTTTTCTTTCCTTCTTCTTATTATATTTATGTAATAGAAATATGGGCGCCATGTAGTACACAATACTAATACATAACTGAATAAAACTTCCAAAATCAAGCACAATATCCCAAGTTTGAATCTATGTCAGGAAACACTCCAATGTTTATACATACACTAGTAGTAAGAAATACTTCCATTAACATTTGAAGATAATGAAAATCAGTTATGTATACAAGCATACTAAATAATACGAGTATACAACGCCCACTAATCAATTATATCTAAAACACAATATATACCATTTTCTAAATAATACATTATGAAGTTTTTTTTCCCGTATGATACAATATCAATATATACTACATGAACACACAAATGTCACTACCTTTTTAAAGTTGTGCTAAGAAAGATGTATCTCTCCATAGAAATAGTCGATAAAATACGGAGAAATCAAAATTAAGAGCATTCAATTATTATCCCTTAGGGAGCTCTATACCATTTTTTGATGTTAATATCACCAAGAAGTAAACAGATGAAATAATATATATACGAGAATTAATTTACCTACATGTTTTCAAACTTATCTAACATTTATATTATCAACTTCTAACGTTATTGAGAAGAATTAAAAAAATGATATTTTAAATACAAATTATACGTTTAAAATTAAAAATATAGGTAAATCTGCACACCTGAAAACCAACATTTAAATGAGATACAAGCACAAGAGTTATGTTATTATTAAGGAAAAAGTACCGTTCCTTCACGTCGTTGACTAAATGAAAGTAAGATTCATAACTAAATACATCACTGTGGAACAACTGGAATTGCACACCCCAAAGCAAAGGTAAAAAAACAAAAATTTAACATAGAAATTCTAACTAATTAATGTGCAAGATTATTTTTATTGAAATTTATTCACTGTCTATGTGTGGTATATTTTTATTACTCCAACTACCCTAATATATTTTATACCAGCGTAATTTCATAAAATAAAATACTTTTTATCTCATAATTACCGTTTTGGGAACAAAAACACACACAATAAAAAAAACTTTTATTTACAGTCCGATAATATTACAAAATAAAACTAGTATATATATACATATAATTTTTTTGGACAACTACGAGACAACTTTTTCTTTCTCCAAATTTTCACCCGATTTATATCAAACACTCTTCTTTGTACAAGCAATAGACATATCATGAACAGCTTATTGAACATATATTAACCTGGTAAAAATACACTGCAATACTCTTGAAATTTAAACCAAGGTGATTTATTATTACATAAAAAGGTATAACTACCTAGGTATATAAATATTTTAGACATTGTATGTAAAACGTAAGATATAATTTTAACATTTATGTGTGTAACAAATCACTACATACCTAGGTTCGTATGTATATATAAAAGCTCTAATAAAATACTATATGGAGCTGTGATTTGATTGATAAAATCTTTCTTTTTTTTTCTTATTTTGTAAAGTATTTAATCAGATTGAGAGTTTATAAATATTCTATATTTTGGTATCAAAAGAGAAGAGAAAGATAGAAAAATAAAAAATGCTAAATTATCTTGTAAAACAATAAACTATAGCAAATACATACACCTATATAACACTCAATGTTCCTATATGACCTAAATAAGGCTATCTTCATTGGCAGTTTCAGTAGATACGGGTTTATCTATGTTAATGTGATATTTCGATTGTGTCTGAGGTTGTATCGGTGTAGCCCAGTTGTTTTGTTGTGGAATCATTGGTGTATTCCATGAACTATTAGGTTGTGGTTGCATTGGTGTAGACCAACTATTCGACGCGTTAGTTTGGGAATTGGTAGTGTTTGGAGTTGAAGGTTGCAAAGGAACCGACCACTGAGATGATTGTACAGTTGGAGTAGTAGTAGCTTGCATCGGTGTGGACCATGAAGATTGTGTTGTCGGTTGCATCGGTGAGGACCATGAGCTTTGAGTTGCGGGTTGCATCGGTGTGGACCATGAATTTGAAGTTGTTGAAGGTTGGATAGGTGTTGACCATGAATTTTGTGCCTGGATAGGTTGAAGTATAGGATTGTTAGAGGTTTGTCCAAATGATGCTTGTCCTAAATTAGATGGTGGTGGGCTTAAGGATTGCCCTGTCGAAGTTTTAAGAACACTTGGTTTAGAAGCAGGTGGTGAGCTGCTAATTGTTGCCCATGATGACTTTTTCACTTGAGATTCAAGCTTAAGTGCACCAAAACTTCTTGCAGGAGTTTCTGCAACAGACGAACTTACCTTGTGAGGGGAAGGCTTAGTAGTAGAAGGTTTAACATCATTTGTTTCGGAGCCCGAGGTATCTGTTTTCTTTTTGCCATACAATAAATTCTCAAATCTATCCTCCAGCCCACTATTGTTAACACTAGAGCTTGATCGCGTTGACGGAATACCTGTGTCTTCTTTATCTAATTTGTTTCCATGCTCTCGGCCAATTCGTTCCACTGTTTGAGTAACAACTTCCACAAACTTATTAAATCCACTTCTGTCGATTTTTGCCTCCAGGCCTAAACTGAGAACAAGAGGAACCATCCCAGCAAGGGTTTCGACATCTGATTCTTTCGTTTCAGATATTGATTGAAATACCGCAAGAGCTGCAAGAGCAACCCGTGCATCACGAGTTTTCATGCTTTGTAATAGAGGTAACAACTTTGTATTAATCGCAGATTTATCAAGACCTCGTTTCAAGACATGTTGGAATGCTGCTAAAGATCCTAATTTAACATTGAGATCAGTTGTTTGAGAAAAAACAGTACTGAGTACTGGGAAAATAACAGTTTTTAGGGTCATGAAATCGACATCTTCAAGAATTAATGGAAGTTTTTCTAAGGCTAAATGTTGTGTTTCAGGAGGAGCACTTGATAGAGCTTTTAAGTAAATTGGAAGAATAATATCTGTAAAATCAGAACCATTAAGACGTGATTTGAGGGTTTCAACCTGTGATATAATGGATTTTTGAGCCCCAAGTTGGTCTTGGACATTCTTGATGCAAGGGAGAATCTTCTCTGTAAAGCCCAGTTGACTCATATCAGCACCAACTTTAAGTATTGTGTTAAGAATAGATTCTACTAAACTATCTTCTTTCCCCAATTCTTCCAACAGGGTAGGTAAAATCTTTTTTTGTAAAACAGATTTCGGAAATTGATCTATAATATTTGGAAATCCAGTCATGAAAGTCTCTTGTTCAGCAACTGTTTTCATAGGGAAGTTATCCAAAAAGTTGATTGTTCTAATCAGTATATTATCGAACAATGCACTTGTCCGAATCTGTTCTAAAGTCATTCTTTCCTCGGGTTGCCGTGATACCAAATTTTGAATCATTTCATGTAAATATTGGGGGATTCGTTCATCTCTCAAGATTTTCGAGATTCTAGAAAATTCCTGCTTATACATATTTGCATTATTTTCTGTTCTCATTGGTGGTGAAAAAGTAAACAGTGCAATCAACAAACAACCCAAGCTAAACATATCATTTGCCATGGTCAATTTGTGATCTAGAACTAATTCCGGGGCAGCAAAATCTAGGTTAACTTGAACAAACCCAGGAAGTCGAGGATCCATCCTAGGCAAAAAGAAATCAGAGCCATTGACTCTATTCTTAAGATCTTCCACAAATCCCAATCCCGATAACTTCCAATCACCCTTAACGTTAATCATCACCGAAGAAGGTTGTACGTCTAGATGTACCAACCCTGCAGTTCCTTGAACGAACCCAAGAGCCTCCACAACTCTTAATAAACCTTTTTGAATAACAATTTCATCCAATTCACCATTTTCAAGACTGCTTGTTCCAACTCCAGATGAGTTGATATCAATAAGATGTTGTAAAGATGCTGTAAGTGGTTCGGTAACAAATCTCATTGTGTTTTTCGATTCCTCCAACGGCTCAATTAACTTGACTAGCGATGGATGTCTAAGCTTCGCAAGAGTCGCAACCTCCCGTCTAAGTCTTTCATAAACTTCTGGTGATGTAGATTTTGACATATTATTCCGACTGATAAAACTCTCAAATCGTTTTTTGTCGAATATAAATACCGACACCTATTGTTTACATGCCCTCGAAGGTCAGTGGACACTATTTCGTAAACAAGATTTTCAAATTATTCAACTTACATTTTCACCCGAAGATTTTGATTTGGCATTATGAACTTCCCAAGGACCAGCCATAAATGAATGGTTGGGTGAGATCCCATAATTTGAAGTAATTGAACCACCCCCAACTGTTTTGTCAAGAAATTGGCGTGTTAGCTCAGAACGAAAAACACAAAATTTAAAGATTCACCAAGATTCAACTGGCATAGTAGTACACATATTCGCAATAAATACTTACAAGCCTTGAGAGCACTCGAAAACATCTATCCTCTACGATTCCCGCACTATTGATATCCAAAGGTTTAGGAATTTCAGAAAGGGTTTCAAAAATGAGTTGGCTTTTGCCTTGTGAATACCTACCAATTAACCCTAACCCGGTTGTTGTTTTGGGACGTGCTTTTTTTGTGATTCAAATCTCTAAATTTGGTATCTTCCTGAAGCTATCTCAATTTTCTTGTTTACAGTCTTCTATATCAACAAGTACATACCTACCTACCTACCTAGGTGCATCTCTTGGTAGGTAGGTATGCAAGTATGCACTACATAGATTTATGGATATTTTTTACCTATTATTAATTTTAAAATATGAATTTATTTATTAATTATTAAAATGTAAAAATTGTAATATCAAAATATTGATTACTGGAAATCATATATTTCGTCATAATCATTTATTGCAATCCTAATGAAGAGATCTTATACATACTTACCTATCTACCTACCTACCCATAAATGTATCTATGTAGATATAATAAAAAAATCTAATGCGTAATACCTACGTACCTACCATCTATGTAATTAAAAAATATATGAATTTTCAAATGTTGAATATTTCTAGAAAAGTGGCGATAATTATTGTCAAATGTTGCTACGTATTACTTTTTAAAGTCATGTAAAATTATTATTAAATTCATTAAAATAAATACATTGTAGTTGACTTGGTTTGGTCCTTTAGGAAATACTTTATGGTTACTTGATAAATAATCATTAATTTAAAATTTACCATTACATATAAGTTTAAGAGGAGCAGTAAGAAAATCTTTTCAGCAATGTTACAATGCTACTCTTTTTTTGTCAGTTTATAAAATTTCAAGGAATATTTTTAGCTTACAGGTATTTTGAGTTTGTTAGTAATAAATAAAAATAAAGTGCAAGTAGTATTGATTTCATAAATGATACGAAATTCGTAAGCGATCAAACAATAAAAAAATAGTAATAATAAATAAATGAAATTTAACATAATTTTTTTCCTTCATACGTCATCAGGTTATTGATGAACTTTAGTTTTCTTTAATGGAGGTCCAATATCTTCAAAACTATCCAATTCATTACCGGTATTCATCAAAAATTCGTCAACATCAAATGTAGGATCTGTGTCAAATGTATGAACTGGTGTTGATATAGGTGATGCCAGTTTTTGAATTTTATCTCTAATTTTGTTAAGTGAATCTTCCTGCATGCCAATATTCTTAATCATATTATCAATATCACGAGAATTAGCCAATAGATGATTAACTGTATTTTCATCATGAATAATCCCTTCTTGGGCACCATACAAAGCATCAGAAACCATAGGGTCGTTTATAATGGATTCAATATTAGGAGTATTTAAATACTCCATACCAGGGACAGTAGTTGGAGTTTGCTTTTGCAAAGTAATGGGCGAAGCAGTTGATAATGGAGTAGATGAAGCAGATACTGAAAGCTTTGGCGAAGTGTATATATTTGTGGGAGTTTCAGATGTAGATGATAAATCAGGATTTTTTGAATTAGGTCGTAACGAAATTTGATTATCAGAAGTTTGTTTGGTTTCCTCAGAAGGGGAATCTACTGTCAATGATTGTGGTGATGTATCAGAATTATGCAAATTTCCAACATCACTGAGACGACCAGCTGATTTTTGGTCATCAGGAGATAATGATGATATTCTGTTACTACACTTTGAAGGGGATTTTAAGTTCGAATTTGAAGATGCGTGATCTGAAATCAATTCTTCAATAGCACATAGTGGTATAGTTCCAGGATTTAATTCGGAGATTTGACCATTATTTAAATCACTTAGATTTGGTAAAAGAAGTTTCTGTTGCTTCTGGGAAAGATTCGTTGAACCAGAGCTGTCACTAACAAATTTTCCCTGTGTAGTATATAGTGATGCCAGAAACCGTAGAATTCTCTCAAATGTGTCTGCATGTTTCTTATGTCTTTCTCTTGAATCATAACATTCTCTCCATAACATCTGATTGTCACTTCGGATTCTATTGAGATCGGCGGTAATATCCATTTGGTTTGTCTTAATATTGTCTAACTCAGTCAATATTCTTCCCATATCACCTTCTTCTTCATCGTCACTTCCCTTTGAACTTTTATTTCTGACGATATTATCTAACAAATCTTCTCTCCCCCGGATAAAATAAGGAGATTTAAATTGTCGAATTTCATCGCCCGACTGCATTGCACCTGCTGTTATATCCTGTACCTTATGCCATCCATACATATTGAGTTGTCTAACAAAAGATGAATAGTTGCTGTGTTTAAAGTATTTTGGTAAAATTTCCTTTTCAAAATTTTCCTTGCTCAGAACCTTGAAACTATCGCCATTTGGTGTCCACTGGATGAACTCTTCATTGGACTTGTCATTGACCATATTCCAAAGTTTAAGAATAAACGCTGGTCTCTTCGTTGGACCTTGAGTCGATAATTTTCTATTAGTTCCATTGGTGATTCGTTTCAAGTAATTTTTTTTCGATCCAATATTTTGCTGATCTTGTTTTGAGGACATAATGGAGGCCCAGGGGCTCAGTAGCTGGATTTAGGCTTTAAGTATACAATTGAATTAATTAGATTAATTCAAAAGGTATAACGTGATATGTTGTAAGATTAGCTGGTGTGTAAGAAGATGAGTGTCCTAAAAGTGTGGAATATCTTTAAATTCCCAAATATGTAATTGAATATGACGAAACAAAATCCGTTTAAGAAAACTGTATTGAGGTGTAATGAAAATATATCAATGGACAAATAGCACACATATATATCTATGTATATATGGATAGATTGAGGTATATAAAGGAGAAGATATGAGAAGTGAGCTAGAAAGAATACACCTCAACTCTTACAAGTGTAACATGTGCGCATCCGCTGAGCTTCGATGTGCCACACAAATTGGGAGATTCAAAAAATTTTAATAGGCCTAACCAAAAACTGCAGTCAGGGTAATGTGTGACAAATGATTAGTAATTGTTAGTTATATATTGCATAAGTAGAACTTAAGCGTTACACCTAGTTACAATGTTAGGGCTAGAGCCCTAAACAAATTTTATTGTGACTGTTGCAAAACTTCTTTTTTGGGAATATCTAAATTTTTCCCAGGTTTTGGGTTTGTATATCCAAATTTGAAAAAAAATTCGCTTTCGAAGGGAGACCGGGACTTTTTTTTCTCTTCTCCCTTCCCTTTCGAATTGTTAGCACTCGACTTTAGCCTACTACTAAATTCAACAGTCAGTATTCAGCAATGGCCGCTACTACCGTTCCTACTAAGAATGAGGTTTTTCCTCCCGAGTCCTTGTTGAAGAAGAACAAGTCTCAACAAGCCCAATCTGAGAAGGCTGCTGCCGACAAGGCTGCTTCCAAGGAGGTAAGATTTTATCGCTGAGCTTTTATATGACGATCATGATTCAACAACATAGCTGTTTGGATGTAGATGTGTGGAGAAAAAATTTTAGGTGATGATAACCCATTTTTGAATGACTAGCTTGCACGCAATGTTGTCTTCTGTTAACCATCTTTCGGGACTGATTTTTTTTTATTTTTGCAATTTTTTTTCAATTTTCTTCATATGATCTCTCTACAGCTCTGTTTTAGGATCATTTCTATGGATAAGTCCAGAGAAACAAATTCTAACATGATATATTTTAGGCCAACAAAGAGAAGAGAAAGGTCATCTTCGAGAAGACTGCCGCTTACGAGAAGGAGTACTACGATGCTGAGCGTGCTATCATTGAGAAGAAGCGTGCTGCTAAGGCTGAAGGTTCTCTCTATGTTGCTCCTGAACCCAAGTTGATCTTCGTTGTCCGTATCAAGGGTATCAACAAGATTGCTCCTAAGCCCAGAAAGGCCCTTCAATTGCTTAGACTTTTGCAAATCAACAACGGTGTTTTCCTTAGAGTCACCAAGGCTACCAAGGAACTTCTCCGTCTTGTTGAGCCTTATGTTGCTTACGGTTACCCCAACCATGCTACTGTCCGCAAGCTTCTCTACAAGCGTGGTTACGGTAAGATCAACAAACAACGTGTTCCTCTTGTCAACAACCAACTCATTGAGGCCAGTCTCGGTAAATACGGTATTGTCTGCATGGAAGACCTCCTCCACGAGATCTACACTGTTGGTCCTAACTTCAAGCAAGCCAACAACTTCCTTTGGCCTTTCAAGCTCTCTAACCCTAACGGTGGCTGGGGTGTCCGCAGAAAGTTCAAGCACTTCATTGAGGGTGGTGCCACTGGTGACCGTGAGGAGAACATCAACCAATTGGTCGCTGCCATGAACTAAGTTATTTAAAATGTCCTCTAAAAATTTAGTTTAATGTAGATCATCTTGTTTATTTTAAAAAAAAATTAATATTGTATCATGTAGAACAATAGGGATTTGAATGTGTTATGTTTTTCTTTTTTAAACCTCTACCTTTTTTTATGCTTATAATATGATTATAGGCACTTGGTGCTATATGGATGAAAATTTTTCAGTATGTCGGGGTTAGGTCTTATTGGGACAATTTGAATAGGCCTCTACTGGAAATATCTTTCCCATAGAGAACCGAATATGTAATTCAAACTAGAACTCTTCATTTGATTATTTCAGTGAAAGTATCCTAAAATAACAATTTGAGTGTATATGTGTTAAAATTTTTGTATTATGGAAATATACATATGTATGTAACAACAAAATACCATACATCAAATATTTTATTACATATGTTAGTTAATTTAATGTATTATATAAAACTGATATATGATTTACTTGCGTTGAATATGTTTCAATTACATGGAACTAGAAGTTCAATTTTTGTATATTGACGGCTTGATATACATTATTATTGAAATATATTTTACTTAAATGAAATTAACAATTATTTTCCTATCTATATGATTCCTCATTCAAGAAGATTCAACTTCTCATTTAGAAAATTACTTCTTCAGGTTACATCTTCCTATTTTAGCTTCTTCCCAACTCTTTAACTATTTTTTTTTTTTTTTTTTTTTTTTTCAAGCCAAATTTTTCTTTTTCTCACTCCCAATTTTATTCACTAGTCAGATCATCTATATCTATAAAAAGGAATGGTTAAATCACGATTCCCAGACCAAATCAACGGGTTTATTGTTGTCCCTATACTTCTTCGAGGTCCAGTGGAAGAGGACCCTACTTATCATGTTGTTTATTTAAAAAGACATCAGGCCAAACGACGGCCTAAGGTTCAAGGCGAGGGTGAAGAAGAAGAGGAGAGTGAAGAGGAACGTACAGTTTTTGCAGTTAACTTACCAACATTAACGACTTTTACACATGTTAAGCAATTCTGTTCTAAAGTTGCTGATGTTCTGGTAGAGGATTTTGTGCATGACACCAACATACCTAATACGGGAAAGATTATTTTGGTGGATAGAGCAGCAGCAGCTAGATTAATGGCCAAAGTGAAAAGTTTGCATAATTTGTCCAAAGGAAGTCCTGTTGTTTGGGAATTGGATGGAGAAGAAGGGTCAGCTAAGTATGTGAGGCAGAGTTTAGAAAAGTATAAACCACACGAGGAGCTTCAAAGGAAAGTTGATTTGTATATGGCAAATTTCAATCGAATGGAAGAGGAACAAAAGTCTGAAGCTGGCAAGGATGGTGAAATTGTGGATGCTGATGGATTTACTCTGGTGACTGGGAATGGCAGAAAACCAGCTGCTTCAATTTCGGGTTCACACTCTGCAGAAGCTGAAGGCGAACCTGTCGTGAAAAAGGTGAATAACAAACGAAAGAAAGAGAAGGACGATTTCTACAGGTTCCAAATTAGAGAAAAGAAGAAGCAAGAAACCAATCTTTTGCTAAAGCGGTTTAGAGAAGACCAAGAAAAGATTTTGGAATTGAAGGAGAAGAAAAAGTTTAAGCCTTATTAAAAACTGTTTAATTCGAAAGGTGAAAGAAAACATTAATATATATATAGAGAGAGAAGTATATTACTTTTATTATAATTATGATTATTTGCATTTTTGAATATAGCATGTTTTTATTCGTTTAATCTTTTGGCCGTCTAGTTAAAAATTTTTCATATTTTAACTTCTAGAATGTTAACTTTTCTACCTTCTGAGAGTTGTATTTTTGTTATATACTTTAAATACGAAAGGTTGGGATACACTATGGAAACATGGCAGGGCCATGGGGAAAGCCAGAGGCATTGTAGTAGGTTTGATATAATAGGACATAATGTATGAAATTTGGATAGAAAATGCTGAAGCTCTATCCCAAGTTCAAACCAGGGACTGGGATTTGGCAGCACATTTTCACAGACTGGCAATTGAAAGTTAAAACCTGTGTGTAATACCATGACACCGTATAGCGGGGTATATATGGGTATATACATTCGAACGTTTGAGCCTGTAATACTTCCATGTCAATTGTCTCAGGCAAATAGTTGCGCGGCTGAAAATCAAAAATTTCTATTTTTTTTTTTTTTTTTTTTTTTGGAAAACATTACGAAAAAAATATATTTAAAGTATAAAGCTAGACAATGGCAATAAGTAATTATGGAAAGTAACCATGAATTAAACGAAAGAAAATTTAGTAAAGGAAAAAAGGAGCAGGGATTGTGGATTGGTTTGGAAGAAGTATGGTTTGATGAGGAGACTTCATTGACAGGTCGAAAAACAAGTGAATAATCTTTCGGTATTTCAGTTTCTATACTATTAATATATATAATCATATTTCTTTTGTTCTAAGTTTAGTTTAAAAATATAGCATTTAGTTAAGGAAACAATTCTGAACATGGAATAAAGCAATTAATACGTACTGTGTTTTAATACTTATTTTGAGAATAGTTATCCTCTACACACACATTTCTCTATCTACCGAAAAAAAGTAGGTAGATTTATATAGATCAATATTTTTCTTAATTTTTCATTTTTTTTTTCTTTTTTGGATTCATTGAACACAAATGCACCATCAACAAAGGGGGGAGGATAGGAATATGATCTCAATAAAATGGTACTTTACGAATGAAAATAAAATACCCTTTAGCTAATTTTCGTACAGTACGAGATAAGCCACCAATTTCACTTTTTGCTTGAAACACGGTTCTTATATTTTGAAATTTTTTTTTCACCCTTTCTGGCTAGACATGCAGCAAAGGATTCTTTGAATGTTATGGAAAGATCGCCTTTGTACTTTGAACGGTGTTCTTCAGAAGAATTTTTGGCCATACAAGCAGTAAATGATTCCTTAAATGTTTTCGAAAGCTCGATATCATTGCTTGGAAATTTTAACTGATTGGTATTGGACTTCTTAGCGTTTTGTGTCTTTGGAATATACTCAGGAACATTTGTATTCCATTTGAACGAACTGAAAGTACGCTGAGAAATATTTTCTTTAATTTTAGCCATATTCAAAGTCGCATTATCAACTTGACATTCCTCAACATCTACAGGAGCTTTAAGGCTAGGTTCCTTAATAGGATTTTGAATGATACTGGTAGGTTTGTCATTAATCTCAGGTATGTTAACAGGAGTTTCAAATAACCTTTTGTCTTCACCTTTGCCTTCACTTTCGCCTTCACCTTGGACTTGGTCATTTTCAATCCTTGGATTTACTTCTGAGCTAATCTCAACCTCGTTATTGCCCATAGTTTTAGCCTCAACAATGGAAACTTTGCTATCCAAATTGCTTCTATTAAAAGTGGATAAATCTGAACAATTTATACTTTCAGCAGTGTCAAGTGTCGTGAAGGTCAAAGAATTATCACTTTTTGAATCACATTCGCGGGTAGAGTTTGAAGAGACGACAGGAGTAGAACAAAGTCCACCAAAACTAACATTACAAACATTTTTCTTATTCTTTGATCTGAAAGGCAAAATTTTCTCAGGATTGAACATAATAGTTAGAGATCCATAATTTTCAATCTGTTTGCGGAACACGAATGCTTTTTTACTTCTAAGACTAGTCTTTTTACTCTTTTTTTGCTTCAAACCCTCTTTGGGTGGCTTGATACTAGTTTTTTTAAAAAGTTCAGTCTTCTTTATTTTTCCTGTTACAGGGTCCATTAAGTCTGTATCCTGTGAAACTACCGAATTGATCTTGTTACTTGGATTTGTACGTATGGTCTCAGAAACCTTTGGAACCTGGCTAACATTAATTGAATGATCTTCAGTTTTCTCAGAATCAGTAATTAAACAAATGGGAGAAACAGAATCTATAAATCTAAGACTCTTGGGATCACACGACCATATTAACCTTAAGATATCTAATGCCTTATATATTCCTATACCAACAGTTAGTTCGTTTCCCTTATATATACCATTGGATCGTACATACCAACAGTCCACATAGTGTTTTGCCCCTGGGTCATCATTGTAGATATTTTGCTGGAATTGAACATGGCTAAATAATTAGTACATTACCTTCCTTTTCCATTGATATACGTTTGACTTACGTGTGTTCGTCATGACTCTTATATTGTATTCTGCACTCCGTTTGCTACCAGAGCCTACAAGTCTAGTTTCAATCATGAAATCATCCTGGGACACGTTATCAATAAAAGTCATCAAGTGCATTGAACATAAAACAACTTGAAGACAAACAAGTTGTATCCCCAAGCGAATCAGGTTAATGATTCTTGTAAGAGTACAAGCGAAAATAGCTATCAAAATCCATGTCATTAGCATCATGATTTCAAATGCTAGCTGTGATGAGAAGAAAAGGAAATAGAATTTGAGTGGATCCCATTTATATTTTCGTTGCTGTAAGAAACTAGTACTAATAGAAACTTTGATTTCTCGCTTTCGATAGATTAGGCAATTATAACTATATACACAAAAGTCCCATATAGGCATTTTGCAAAGAACAATCAAGATACTTTATAATATTATTTTAACCTAATTTGGAAATAATAATAATTACTGACACTGGTATTGTACACAGCAGAATCTACCTGTTAAATCCAAAAAATAAGAATACAGTGCATTTAACTGGGAATATATCTACGTAAAATTATGTAAATAGGTAAGTACATAGGTAAGTACTTACATAAGTATGTATTTGGTGCTTTTATATTCAATTACTGTTACCGCATGACATTGAAAAATAAATGTAACATGATGTTCAACAAATTCTTAGATACACTAATAATGATGTACCTTTTAGCAGAGGCAACAGTAATATTAAAATTTGTTCCAAAAAATATTTACGTTCATTTAATTAGGATCCTTAAACTTTCGGTATTCTTATTAAAAACCGATTTCAGAATCTTTGGGATAATTGATGTTTTCAGAGGGATCCGAAGGGTGTCAAATGATTCGGAACTCTCTAGTAAGACTTCATGAGTAACTGGAATATATGACACGGAGGCGGTGTTTGCGTAATCTTCTGAACAACCTAAAACCTCATATAGTGAATCTGTAAGTAAACGATACGTAAACTTTTCATTATCTTCTGCTACAGATCCAATTTCTTCAATCAAGACATTTTTGGTGGGCTTTATCGTTTCGGAGGTCATATTCATAATAGGGTCTAATAACCTATGATTTTCTTCTCGTTCGCGAGAAAGTATCTTCCCTACATTTTGTGATTCAAAGAAATTTTCATTCATATCGTTGGGGATGGAATCATCGGCTTGAGCAGGAGATTCCAACATGGCTTTTGGGATTTTTGTTTCCTCAAGTTTTCCTTTCGCGCTAAGCTTAGGTAGAACAAATTGTCGAGATAAAGATATTGATTCACGGGTTTCGACAAGTGAAAGACATGTTTGGATTAAAGTTGATTTGACTGTCCGGTGAGTTATGGCATCTTTGAGAACAGTATTATTAACGCAACAATCCCAAACGTGACATTTCTTTCCCGCTATACAACAAAAATAATGATTTTGTTAGAAATTGTTCGAATATATTCAAATTTCAACTTACCTTTATCTTTATTTTCACGACCGACTGAGACAACTACTGGAACTACCCACTCACCACCTTGATCCAACAACCTCTGCACATTATCATTAAATCGTTCTAAAGAGGTAATTAGCAAATAGAATCAAAAAACCAAAATCTCTCAAACAAACATACCTTTTGGCGCTGGAACCTTTTTGTGTGAGCAGACATTGATAAATACTTTGATACCTTGTTCTAAATCAGAGTCTCTCGGGTCTAGAATATATGTTTTTATTGCAAAACCAGGAACAGGATCACGGAGGGTAATAAAATCTGAATTAGAATCAAAAGAACTCGAAGTTCTCAAACTTCCAGAGCCCTCCGATGAAGACGAACTTGTTGAGTTTCGCGGTGATGAGACAGGCGACAACATTATTATTTGAGTTTTGGAGTGAAATCAAGAGTTTTTTTGAAAACTGCGAAATTCTAATCGGTAAGGCTGATATATTACTATTCACTGAGGAAATTGTCACCCCGTAAACTGAAGTTGTATCATACAAATCAATATCATACCAGTTGTGGAATTGCACAATTCACTACTAGATACATTTTATACGTTTTTATACACCTGTTTCCATTGATTTCATTGTTTCAAGTTCCATGTGATGTAATCACTTTAGCTTACATAAACATAAACACTTGCTTATATAATTATTGTGCAATAGAGCCAAAAATTTTCCGGGCAGTTTCTTTCTTTTACTCCACGCCATATATCAACGCCATATCCATCATGTCTATCGAGCTTCTTTCTGCTGCTTTTGATCAAAAATTGACAATTTCTGAAGATAATGTATGTACCATCAAGAAAATTACTATGCTATCATTTAAAGACTACGCCTTTCTAGAAGATCAGCTTCACTAACTATCACAGATAAATGCTGACTTAGTCCAGCAATTGTCCAGTAAATTCCCAGTCCTTAATGATGAACAGAAGGCCGAACAAAACCAATGGCTCACTGTTTCTCAACGTTTTCCTGAAGGTCTAGAACAACTTAACGAGACTTTGAAGACTAGAACTTACCTATTGGATACTCAAGAACTTTCCTTAGCTGATGCTATTGTTTTTTCAAGAGTTCAAGATCTGGTGAAAAAGTTTGATCAAGAACAATTAAAGTCTTTGCGTCACATTATTCGATGGTTAGATTTAGTTCAAAATCTGTTAAACGTCGAAAAGATCTCTGTAGACCTCACATTGGAGGCACCTAGAGAGATTAAGGCTAAGCCAGAGAAAAAGAAGACCGCTGCCCCCGCTCCCGTTCCTAAAAAAGAGAAGAAGGAAAAGGGTGTTAAAGCTGACAAGAAGGCTGATCCTCCCGCTGAAGGTCAACATAGAACTGAGAAAAAGGAAAAGAAGAAGAAGGAAAAGAAACCTCAACCCCCTAAAGTTGAGATTCCTATTACCCCTGGTCTTATTGACCTCCGTGTAGGTCACATTCAAAAGGCCATCAAACATCCTGATGCTGATTCTTTGTATGTTTCAACTATTGAAATGGGTGATGACACTGGTCCTCGAACTGTCTGTTCCGGTCTTGTCAAATACTTCCCACTCGAAGCTATGCAAGATAGATATGTTGTTGTCGTGGCTAATTTGAAGCCTGTTAATATGCGTGGTATTAAATCTAGTGCCATGGTTCTTTGTGCTTCCAACAAGGACGATGGTATTGTTGAATTTGTCAACCCACCTGCTGGTTCCAAACCCGGTGACAAGATCTTTTTTGAAGGGTACGACCAAACTCCTGAAGCTGTTCTTAACCCTAAGAAGAAGGTTTGGGAAACTATCCAACCTGGTTTCTCTACCACTAAGTCATTAAATGTTGTATACAAGAAGGAAGGTGATGAGGATAGAAAGTTAGTTAACAAGAAGGGTGAACTTTGCGTTGTTAACTCACTAGTTGATGCGGTTGTCCGATAATTTCTTTTATTTTACTAGTATACTTACTATGAATATATATAAAAATATATACGCTAAATTTCTTCACCATTTATTTTTATTGCAAACTTGAAATGTTAAAATATTTATTGATATTTATTTCATTTTTAACAAGACTTATTCATTGTAACACTTCCTGTCTGTTCCGTGATATTTATTGGCATTATTTGTTGTAATATCTTAATCAGCTCATGTGAAGATTTACATAAGAGCAAAAGTATTAAATTGATCAATAATCTTTGTAGATACTAATTAGTATAAAGGTTTAATTTTCTAAAATATTGTACTTATACGAACTATTAGTAGTAATTAATATATTAGAAATTGATAACTATATCAATTGGTATGTAGTTTGACACAGTAACAAAACTAACATGCAGAAAATAAGGGATAAAAAAATGACATTAGTAAGTTGTTAACTGTTAAAACTATCAAAAAAATGATGTCAATGATCGAGTATATAGATCAGGAGGGTCACAGCTATGACTACTACGAAAGGCAATGAAAGAACCTCAGTACTTGAAGACCAAAAAAAAAAAAAAGCTTAATTCGGATTAAATTTACAAAATGAAATATTCGTTAATATTAACTAATTCATTTTATGCTGCATCAAAATTCCAGGAAAAATTTAGGCACTACCACAGTAGTGAACAATCTTGTTTCTGATGTCAAGAATTTCAGCCAAGTTACAGTGACCAGAACCAACAATACAGGATTGAGCTTCACCGTAGATTTCGTGCTTCTTAGCACAGAAGCAACCAACGTTTTCAACAGTAAGAGGACCGCAACCAGCTTTATCAAAGACATAAGCACATGAATGTGCACAAGGAGGAAGGAGGTTTTGAGCGCTAATAGCAGCAGCAGTGAAAGCAGCAATAGCAAAAGTAGTGAATTGCATTGTTATTAATTGTTGAAGAAAGAAGGTAGATTAAAAATTGGAAATTAAGTGATTATTGATGTAAACAAAGAGTTCTCTTGGAAAACAAGTTCATTTTATAGACAAACATTTGACTGAAAAGAAAACCAAAAAAAAAGAAAAAAAAAGACAAGTAATCCATTACAAAACCTTGCAGTTAGTAGTAGTAGTAGCAGTTAAAATGGGAATATATTTGTTTTCTATTTATGTATAAGCATGACTTAGTCTTATTTTGAAAGTATGAACCCCTTTCAATTTGTAGTAATCCAGTGGTTATAGCATTAAAGTCCACTTGAGTCTAATCTATATATTTAAGGAACAAAAGGTTATTTGGAGATACAGCATATGAGTTATAACAATTACGGACTTGAGGTATCACTGTATTATAGCCACATGTGCATGAAATCTGGACACACTTGGAAATATTCCTACCTAGACATAAACTGTCTATGTACCAAGTAATTACCCTCTAAATGTTAGTATGAAAGTTTCATCTAAAGTTACTTTTAATAATTGTTCACAAATTCAGTATTTTTCGGTAGAAGTAACAGACTATCAATCTTTGAGATTACAAACAGAATTTCCTTATAATAGAATTACAAAATCTCTCACCATTACCCCGAACGGATATTAGTTAAATCAAAATTTATATAAATTTAAATACTAGAGATGTGATTATCTCAAATACAATGCCAATTTAATCTTGGCATGGAGAGTGTAATCCAATAAATTGAATTCAAGAACAAGAAAATAATTTTATTTACATATTAATTAGTTAGACATTTATTTTCTCACTAAAAGACTGGTATCTCCAGTTGATGGGTATGCTAGTTTCATATAAGAGACTAGTAGGTATCAGTTTCATTTTCAGCCAAACTACTAAGTACATTCCTAGGTACGTAGGTATGTATTGTTTTTAGAGGGTCAAGGGCAACTGGCTTATTTCCAACAGGTCGATCTGAATTTCAACACCTTTCATTTTATAACCAAAATAAAATCTGCAGCCCAAAAGCTTTGCTTTAGGAAAACCAAATCAGTTATTTTTTTTATATTAACATAGAATTTCATTGATTTTTTTGTACTATAATTCATTCCATGAAAACATTATAAATAGTCACATTCATAAAGACTCTGATACTGAAAAATAAATTCTTGTTTTATATCAACCATCAATACGTATAGTGTAATCCTAATTCTGATAATAACCTACCTATCTATATAGGTAGCTAGGTGATAGACAGGTAATGCTAAAAGGTAGCAATAAACGTACAAAAATCTTTGGATGATATCATAATGGGAATAGTTAATTCTAGACTATGTTATAATTTTGAATGAATTAAAAAATTGATATTTTATTTACATTAAGTTATATTTTTAAAAGTAATAATTTTCCAAAACTTGTTTCAACAGTAGTTGGAGTGTGGGATTTTCTATTTGTACATGAAAAATAGAATGATACCAGTATTTTGGCAGAAACACTTTATAAATATTTAAGTCTTTTTTCCCGACAGTATATTAACTAGTAAACCAAGCATTTTATATACACAAAAAAAGCAGTTTCTTAAATTGAATCAAAAAAATGTTAAGTAAGAAAGCCTAATGAACGATGGTACCAAGCGAAATTGTTGAAAATATACCAGAATAAAAGCTTGCACATCACACCCTTTCTAAAATGAAGGAAAACATACTAGTTCGTACTCACAGTAGTAATCAAGTAAATTAATGGAACTTTTTAAGTAACAAAAATTTACATATCTATTTACTGTTACATTTGATAGTATTTTTACTGAACGAGAAAAATATGACACAATATACGTAATATAATATTGAACTAAAGCCAATTATCTTTAATCGGCATCATTGTCCAAATAATAAGTATAATTTTGTATATAAAAGTTTTAATATTTTATATAAAAAATGAAGAACGTTGAAAATTATACTAATAATAATAATAATAAATCTGTTTATAGTCCTATATAGAATCTTATAAGTAAATATAAAATGAATACTAACGTAAAAATAAAATAGTCACAAAATAAAACATTATATAAAAGAAGACTGTGTTAAATTTTGCCTGATTACGTTCGGCTAGTAAAAAGAAAAAAAAGATTTTAACCTGAAGAATAAAAAAGGTAAGATAAATGGGTTGACTAAGAAAAAAATTCCAAATCGGAGCAATTGAAAACTTTATTTCCACTCCAAAAATTTCCTACAGCCGTACAAAGCCCAGAACGTAAAAAGGTTCAAAAAAAAACATGACATTCACAATGTAATACTCCAAAGTGGTTCACCACTCACCTTATACGACAAATTATAAAGTCTAACTAAAAACGGTAGCAATAGAAAATACGAGTATATATAGAATTAAGTTGCCACCCTGTTTTTCTTCTTTTTTTCCTTTTCATCCACTCATACTCACCCCCGCAACGCAACGCAATTACTATATTCAATACGTACAAAACAACAAACAAAACATCAAACGCAAGTAAAAGCCCTCTTTTCAAATTTAAACAACATCTTTCTGTTTTGTATTACTATTCAATACAGAAATCAAGCAACAATGCTCGACACTTTCTGGTTATTATTGATACTTTTTGTATTGATTATAATCCTTTGCCTCTTGTTCTTTCTTGACAGGGCCATAGAATATTTGGAAAACGATTTAAGACAACATGATGGTATAAATTAATGGAACAACTAGATTTTTTTTGGACAGTTGCTAACTAAGATTATTTTGTTTACAGAAGCTGTTCTTGCCAATTCTGATACTACTACTACTACTATTACTGCTACTACTGATACTAATTCCATTGAAGTCCCTATTTGCACTATCATTGATAAAAAGGAATTAAACAAATCTGAAAAAAACACATGTCCATTAAATAAATCAATGAACTCTGGTATTGACTCCGCTTCTTATGAAGTCTCTAATTCTGAACCGTGTGCAACTGAGACTCGTGATAAAATGAATCTTGAAAAATTTGTAAAAGTTCATGACAAGACCTTCTTATTGAACGAAGTAGTCAACTCACGTATCCCAACTGTCTCTGAACATTTACGCAATTCTGCAGAAAATGAAACTGAATTTCTTGTTAAAAAGAACACTGAAATTGGTGATCTTGTCAAAGCTCAACACAAATCTTGTGTTTCCTTGAATAAATTAATTAACTTTGTTACTTCACCTGTCTCTGGTTTTTCAAAAGCTTCCCATTTTGTACCAAGAAAAACTGAATCTCATGTTGAAAAGACCTTTGACGATAGTAAATATCCCAAAGTTCATCGCAAGCCTGTTTTCATAAAAGTGAGATCCAACTCTGGTATCCCATATGTCTCTGGTTCTTTAAAAGCTTTCCATTCTGTACCAAAGAAAACTGAATCTCATATTTCTAAGACCTTTAACAAAAGTGGATATTCCAAAGTTTATGGCAAGCCTGAAGTCTTGAATAATAAATCCAACTCTGGTATGCCAAACGTCTCTGGTTCAACAAAAGCTTCCCTTTCTGTCGCAAAGAATGCTGAATCTCAGGTTATAAAGACCTTTAGAAAACGTGAACTTTGCAAAGTATATGTCAATTTGTGCTCGTTAAAAGAAACTAACGACGATGATAATCAAACTCAGTTCGGTTATTCTAAAGTGTTACTGGAGAAGAATTTAATTTGTGAAAACACTATTACTAAAGATAACAAAAATGAATATACTTTATTTCATGACGGAAAAGAAAATATTATTGATGTAGCTGCAATTGGAAGTAACTTTTCTAAGGGTTTACATGAAAACAATTGGAATATTGAAGACAACACTGTTATTGATCTAAGTCAACCGGTTAAAAGTAATAAAAGGAAGAATGCACCTGAAAAGTGTCGCACTATGATTCTATATGTTCCAGCCAGTACCGAATCTCTACATACTTCTGGAAACACTATTACTAAGGATAACAAGAATGAATCTACTCTATTTCATTCCGGAAAAGAAAATATTATGGATGTCATTACAAAAGAAAGTAACTTTTCCAAGATTTCACATGAAAACACATTGAATATCAAAGACAACACTGTTATTGATCTTAGTCAACAGGTTAAAAATAACGAAATAAAGAATTCACCTAAAAAGTGTCGCACTATGGTTCAGTATATTTCAACTGGCACCAAATCTCTACATACCCCTGAAGAAGACTCCTCCTCCAGTATTAAATCAAATTTGTCTAGTTACTATGATGCTAACAGCTCCTTGGATAATATTTCTGTCCCAGATGATGATCTATCTCTAGATATATTAAATCAGGTCATATATCAAGATTTTTTGAAAAATGAAATGTCAAATGATTCCAAAAATTTTCACTCCGAAGATTCAATCTATTCTGACGCAATAGAAGGCTCAAATATTGGTATGAGATTCAATTCAATTGATGAATCAAATAACAATATTGATTGTGATACTCCAGTTTTACCACATTCTACTTTCAAGATTCACAAGAACAAAAAAACTCCCAAGGGACTAGGTATTGATGATTGCAAATTTAGGGCATTAACAAGTACTCCTGGAAATGACGTTGAGATCCCTTTAGATTCAATCTCAAAAGCTATTAATTTTGATGAAATGATGCCAATTTGTGACTCTATACCTGCAAGTATCAATCATACTTCACAAGGTTTTGAGGAAATTGATGATTCATTCATAACATTCATAGAGAATTTGGAGCGCAATATTGCCAGTACTCATACAGAAACCGATCATACTGCTTATTGCACTGATAATAATATTAATCCTATTACAGAAGTATTCAATCAACCTAGCCCTACAAGAAATAATCAAGTCACTCATGGTATTGAGAATAGGTTATGCAGACAGGTCATCGTGAATGACCCTATTTGTAGTACTAGTGCTGCTAGAATTGCTCAAACTACTCAATGCATTGAGAAGAAAGTAAGCAGGCAAACTACTGTGAATAAACCGATGTGTACTACTGCTCCCGCAGCAGTTGATCATACTATTCAAGAGATTGAAACTATCAATACCCAATCACCTC
>JAJMJJ010000059.1:48195-60865 GCA_030568955.1 Geotrichum siamense (nom. inval.) | reverse complement strand
TCTCAGCACTGAACATTCTATCACGTCGTTTATCAGCATACATAGAGTATATCAACGATCAAACTGAATGCGAGGAAAACATATTATCTAGTTCAATCAGAGAATATTGCAAACAGTTAAATTTAATCTTTATTTTTGTTGTTTTCGACGATTTTTGAGTAAAGAAAGCAAATATAATACTTACGCGACTCACTCACGATTTTCGAATTCATACGTGCTTTAATAATAAGTCTTGACATCTTTCTATATTATTTATAACTAATAGGAATAGGACTGGGATAAATAAAAACACAAAAAGCTAAGAACATAAAATAAAAAAAAAATTCAACATGCCTAGTGCTCTCGAAGACCCAACACAACCTCCTCATTACCGACCCGATGCTATTTTACCAGACTTTGATCCATTGACAGTTTTGCTAAAGGATGGGGAAACTACAGCGACAATATATCCGATATCGAATTCAGAACAGTTACCGGTTGGGTTGCTTGGATTTCTATGTGATGAGTTCAATATGGAGATTGAACGTGGAGATACGTATCCATTGTTTGATACACTTCATATTGATACATTTCAAAATTATTGGTTTGGATCATTTGCAGGAGTAATGCTTTTGGGAGACGCGCCTACTATTCAGCCCAACTTGTCGTGGGAAAAAGAATGCTTGGGATCATTCTATGTTAAACCTAATTATCCAGGCCGATGTTCACATATCTGTACTGCTGGATTCTTGGTTAATGCTGGTATTAGAGGTAAAGGTATTGGTAGAACATTAGCCGAATGTTATTTGGATTGGGCACCAAAGTTAGGGTATTCTTATTCAGTTTTTAATTTGGTGTTTGAGAGTAATATTGCAGCAAGAAGGATTTGGGAAACTATGAACTTTAGAAGAATTGGAAGAATTAAGGGTGCAGGTATTTTGAAGGGTCATGAACAAGCGGTCGACGCGTTGGTTTACGGCAAAGATTTGATTGATGGAGGTGAAGAGCAAGTTGGCGTATTAAGGTTCGACAAGATCAGATTCTATTTACAAACTGGTCGATACCCTCCACAATCAGATCGACAAGAAAAATCAAGATTACGTTCTTCTGCTGCCCATTATAAACTAATTGATGGTAAACTAACTATGAAAGGACGCGAAGTAATTTCAAGCCCTGAACGCCAACTACAAATTGCAACTGAAATCCATCTACAATCACATGCTGGAATAAATAAAACGACATCTCAAATTACTGAACGTTATCACTGGACAAGAATTAAAGATACGGTTGGTCAAGCCATTCGAAATTGTATGGAATGTCGCGAAACTGCACGTCCTCTTTCTTTAGCAAATACACCAACCCCAACCACTTCTACTGCTCCTTCCATTCCTAATACTAATTCTACACCATCAGCTTTGGCCCCTAGAGGTTCCTCGTCTTCTACGCCTTCCAATAATTCTTCTTCTGCTACCACAATTGCATCATCCAAGCGCCAAAAGAAAGATGAACTTTACGGTTCTTCTGAGGACGATACTGCAGCAGCAGCCGCCGTAGTAGCAGCAGCCGCCGCAGCCGCCGCAGCAGCTCAACAACATCACCAATTAATTCTTGATGCCACAGGCTACGACACTCTTAATGACGACGAAGTCGCAGCAGCCGCCGCAGCCTCAACCCAATCCGACTACACTTACTCCTCTCACACCAGTCGCAAACGAGTTCGAGATGTAGTTGACGACGACGTCGATGTTGTTGACGAAGACCTCGTCCCCGTCGATCCTCAAGTCGAAAGTGCCTTCGAACAACATACCTCGGCTGAAATCCGAAATGGACTTGGTAGTGGCAATGGTAGTGGCAGAGCAGGAGGTATTCATTCTACCGGTGATAAAGACAAAGAGGATAAACCAAATGATAATGGTGAAGAAGGTGCAGAAGAAATCGAAATCGCTAGAGCATTAATTCAGGCTGACGTTGTTGATGATGATGAACTATTTGGAGAAAACTAGAAATCCTTTATCGTTTACATGAGGATTAGTAATGCCATAATTTTTAAATACGTAAAGAATAACAGCAAATCCTGTCACTATTTTTTAGAAAATTTTCGTAGGAGGCCTAAGACCCACTACTAACTTCTTATCAAAGAAAAACAAAACAAAAAAGGGGTGCTAAGGCGTGATAAATGGGAAGACGTAGAGTTGAAGAATATTGGAACATTGTTATATGCTTTCTTTTGGATGGTTTTGTTCGTGTATATTTGTATATTGTGTATCTATATGATGATAAAGAATGACGACATTTATTTTTTTAGATAGCCGTACCATGAGCAACTTTACTTCATAGCTGGGATTATTGGTTACTTTTTGCAATAAAGTTCTTGCGAGACATTTTTACTGGCTCAATGATGTTATTATTTTTATTTATTCTATTTAGGATGCCTCGAAACGGTTTGGTTTTTCTTTTCTACTCGGCACATATATTTATATATATACACTGAATTTACAGGCTTCACCCAATTTTTTTTTTCTTCTTTTGCTCTTCCAGTATATCAAAACAGACTAAATCAAATCTGGTTGTATAGGGAAAAGGAGGGAGTTGAGCCATTGAAAAATTAATGCTAACTATGATCCGAATAGTATGGACCAGAATTACCCAATAGTTTATCAAATTTACCAATCGTTAAAGCGATATTTCAAACGATGGGTTTGTCTTGATAAGGACGAGGTTCAGAAGCCAGCAGAAGTAATTAGATTGACGTTTGTTTTGATTTCGACGTTTACGAATATTATTATTTTGAATTGTGTTTATAAGTATGCTGAGTTGTTTAAAGAGCATGAGACACCGGATGTGCCGAGCTGGGTGGCGGCGATGATTTTGACGTGTAATGCTTTGGAGTCGCCGTTTGGACAGCCGCTGAATGTGATGGTGGGGACGATGGCTACGTCGACTACGGGAGTGGTGTTGGCGAAGCTGTGGATGCTGGACCCGCAGAATGAGAATACGCTATGGGTATGTGCTGCATTATCGGCTGCTATTTGCTCAATCCTCATGTCCACTATCAACTCTATTCACCCTGCTGCATGCCCTGCCGGTGTCATCCCTATCTTGTCCTCTGGTGTCCGAAACTTGGGTTGGTTTTATTTGCTTGTTCAATTTATTTCGGGCATCCTAGTTATACTCTCATCAGTCTTCTTTGGGAATATGTATTCGCAGTACCCAATCTATTGGGGCTACCCTCCCAAACTTAAAGGTACGGCAGATAGTGAGGACGAGGAAGAGAAAAATGGATTAAATTCGGGCAGTACTTCTATAGATGTTGATGAAGAGGAAAAATATGATAAGAATGAAATGTTGAAGAATAATAGTCAGGGTGATTTTGAAAGTAATGGGATATTGAATTCTGTTCCTGCAATTAAGATTGTGGAAGCTTCTCCAACGGCGACAGCGAGTCAATCCAAGAAACCAACACCGCCGTCAATACCTGAAGCCACCAGCAGTAATAGTAGCAGCAACCCAATCGAACCTCTACCTAATACAAGTAGCAGCGAACTCGACACAAAATTACCCTTGCCAATCCCTACTTTGCAACCTACATGGTCATATGCCTCCTCCATCTCCCGTGTCAAAACACAACAAGACCCTCTTTATTCAGAAACATATACCCCTTACAATGCATCAACATCAAAACAACACACCAACAATGGACTGGCACCAACATCAACCACTACCGTGGCCATGAACTCTCTTCGCCTGAAAGCAGTTTCCACATTGCAATCCGCTGCAAAATATGCTCGTATTCAATATACCTATCTCGAACCCATCGTCACAAGCCCTCTCTCCACTCAGCGCTTGGCTTCCCGCTTTCCTCAATTCGATCTCTCCAACTCAGTAATCATAACCTCCACAGATTACTCCTTTCCTGATTCAATTATTTTTTCCCAACTTGACCACGGTATTCTTATAAGCATCCAGAAAAAATTGGCAATCCTTGATCGATCAATGAGGAAACAGCAACAACAACAACAGCAACAACAGAATTTGAGCCCTACAAAATCAAGTCTTTCACAACTTCTTTTCCCTTCTTTCTCTGCTCGTAAACAGAATGAAAATAATAATGCTGCCGCTATTCGTCGTGCATCGAAAAATGATCGCTTGTCCACACTTAAATGGGAGTGGTTAAAACCTGCTAGGTCTGATACCATGGAACTCGCTCAACAACAATCATTGGCACAACATAACATAAGACCAACGAAATCTACTTGATTGTTTTCCTTTTTCATCATAATTATTTTTTGTAAATTTATTCTCTAGTTAACTATTCTATATATATATATATTTATGTATTTTGTTTATACAGTTGCATTTCTCAAAAAATTTCTTAACCTTCTAAAAATCATCTACGAAATTACAACTATGCTTATGTTCAACATACAACGGCACATTTATTTTAGAAAAACTTTCACCAGGAAACAAAATTAAACTAAACACTAAAAAAATTTAATTGCATATTATATTAATATAAATACTACATAAAAAAACAAGAGATCATGACTCCCTCCGATAAACGTGAACCAAGACCCCTCGGATCAAATCAATCAGAGGATAAGCCCAACAATCTCTCCCTTCTCCAAAGAGAAGGAAAAAAAAAAACTTCTCCCCCAACAAAAAAAATATCGCGTCAGAAACCGATAGTGCAATAGTAACGACACATCGAAAAACCCTATAGTCAATAGGCAAGCCCAGAGGACTGGCGGAGAATTTCTTAAAATTTCCAAAAACTAGAGTAACAAAATTTAAACTGGCCTCGATGAGACCGTTTCAGTTGTTACACTGAAAAGAACAGATACTACACTTGATCTTAGCCAAAAGGCAAAGAGATTGTTGGGGAGAAAGGAGAAAAAAAGAAGAAAAAAAAAAAAATAAAAAAGACGGGGGAGAAAGGTTCCTTTTATAGTTGTAATGTTGAAACGGGGCTAGGGTAATTTGGGTTGGGGTTTGTTAGTTTAATGTAGGGTTTGGTAGGGCTGATGTAAATGGTGGCGAATGAAATTGGCCGTGTCTCGGCAGAATGGACCATCCAAGAAATATTAAAACTCTACTCCACATATTATATTGGCTCTGAGAGTAATGGTGTAGTACAATAATTCAGTCACTTTATAGCCTTCTTTTATTATTTCTATCCACTTATTCTTCTCTTTTCTTAATCCTTCAATCTTAATGTCATCAAATATTTAGCAATTGCGGCTAAATGAATCCACGTGTAATTATTTTGCATTCTCTATGTCAATGTGTGCTTAAATCATTTCCCATATGGTTATCCATGGGTGCGGCCCTTGAAGATCAGAAAATGATAGATCGTCAGTTTGGTTATTGATGGTAGGGAAAGAATTTTTTTTTTTTTACTTTTTATTATTATTGTTCTAAAATTTTCCTCGTATTAAAGTTCTTTGTCTCACCTTCCTTCTTCCTTTTGTCTTTTTTTCCTTTGTTCTCATAGTTATTCACATTTTCTACATCATATTCATTTCTTCCAAGATTTATTTTAAATGGATCAATCTGATAGTGAGAATGTAGAGAAGATATCGAAAGTTAGTAAATCGAAAAGATGGCTTACACGCTACTTTCTCAAATTTGCGTGCACTTACGATATAGATTCTCCTAAACCTCCTGAACCCTTGCGGCTCTTTTTTGTCCTCCTTTCCACGTTCTCAGCTCTAATGGCTGTATTCTCAGTCTTTCAGTACTCCAGGTTTTTCCATAGGCATAATACTCCAGATATACCAAGTTGGTCAGCTTCAATGATCCTTACATGTAATGTACTCGAATCGCCGTTTGGCCAACCGTTCAATCTATACATTGCGATCATTCTGTCCTCCACTATAGGTGTCAGCCTTACAAAGATATGGATGACTAACTCTGCAAATGAAGCGACGCTGTGGGTATGTGGAGCCCTCATTGCAACCATTTGTTCACTGGTAACGTCATATCTCAAAATCATCCACCCAGCTGCTAATTCAGCGGCAATCGTAACTGCAATTAATCCCAGCGTAAGAAGTTTGGGATGGTTCTACATTTTGGTACAAATGTTGGCTGGTGCATTGATCATTTTCTTGAGTGCTATATTTGGCAATTTGTACGCCCAATACCCTCTATACTGGTTGCTTCCCCCCGATATCAAAAACGTTAAAAACTCGAAGTCCAAAACTTCCGACTTCCAAAAACTTCGTCCGTCTAAGCCAACCTCATCTTCCGCCTTAAACAACACCGATTCCGGAATTGCAACTACCGAAGCACCACCACCATCAATCCCCTACATAGTGTCAAGTCCCACAAACGACGAACCCACACCGGACATCCTATCTTCCTATGATCCATCTAATTTCCACCCTCGTCGACTTCGTTTCTACATCATCAGTTACCTTCTTCGAGCCGTCAAGCGTTCCACCGCTGCAGCAATTAAAATCCTAACATTCAACAACATATTCTTTGAACCCATTCTTATCGAAAACACCGACAAACCTCTTTCCTCTCATAGATGTTCCGATTTTGATCTCAACTCTACCGTCATAATTTCTCCTTTCGACGTATCTTTTCCTGACTATGTAACTGTCAATTTCTTGGAAAAAGATATCATCTTGTCAATACAGAAGAAATTAAGAATATTGTATATGCGGAGAAAAATTCATCGAGCCAGATTGTTGAAACGATATATTGAGAAAAAAAGAGCTGAACGTCTAGCAGCAGCTGCTGATACGTTGAAAACGGACTAGTCTTTTCCCTCCTCCCCCTCCTTATATATTCTTTCGTTTTTTATCACTATGCATAATCACAACTATGCCGTACAAGGATGAAATTTATGTATTCTGATTTTTAATCTTTTGTTTGCGGCCTCTATGATATCTATTTATTTGATTTACAAAAATAGCACTCCAAATGAGTACATTAATCAACTTTTATCTATTTATTTTTTTTTTAATTGTTATTATTCATTATATTGAACAACATCAATTCTTAAATAATAAGTAATTAATTGCTCTTATTAACTCCGAATCAATTACATATATACGGAGAAAACCAGTGATCTTTGACACACACCTAATATTTACTTCAATTCAGAGTTTTCCAATAATATACTTGTTATCTATGTTGGTACCATCTGTTAATTATTATTAATAAATGTTTTAGTTTCAAATAATTTTCTATTATTAACAATATATCTGTACACTAGGTATGTTTGTACTTATATTGTGTTTTGTAAATGGTCTTGGTGTACATTTTAGTTTCAAAAGAATTTTTACTTTTTGTTATATAATTTATTTTTATTTTATAATAATGAATTTAGGAAAAAAAAATAAATAAATAATCATATCTTTAGTTGGGATAATAATGCGCGGGAAGAAGGAGCATAAAAAACATTATTCATAAGCAAGTGTGGGAATAGACAAATAATCAGTGATATTAATTTTCATTTTTATTTTATAACAATCATTCATTCATACATACATATAGAATTGATAAGTATATTTTGAATCCCAAATCCTGAGGTTGTGCCACATGTGTTTTATTTTGTAACATAATTTTCTAAAACAATATTTTATTTTTTGAAATTGGTGTGTATGTGTGTACACATGTATTTCGTTGAAACACATTTTGTTAGAAAAAACAATTTTTTTTTAAATAATAAATGATAATAAAAGTAATGCATTTGGGGGCTTTATGCGACATGTAAAAGTGGTTTTATCTAAAAAAAAAAAAAAAATCGAATTGGATACTTCTCTCTCTCTCTATTTCTTTTTATTTTTATTTTTTTTTAACTCAACAAATAGAAAAAAAGTAAAAATAAAAAGAGATGGGTATACAATTTTAGGAATATTACTTTTATTTATTAGTATCATTTTTTTTTCTGTTAGTTTAGAACTTTGCTTGTAGATAAAAAAGTAGTATAACATAATTTTTATTTTATTTTGTTCAGAACAAGTCTTCAACAATATCATTATCATAAGCTACAGAAGTGTACATGCGTGGTTGGAAAGTTGTTGTTGTTGAATGGTTGTGGTGGTAGTCGTAGAAGAAGTCGGATTGGGAAATGGGAGATGATTGGTAGAGTGAAGGTTGTTGGGTAACGTGAGATGGCTTGGTTGTTGTTGATGATGGATAGCGAAATGAGGAGGATGAGAAACCCCCAGGAGATTCAGAGAGAAATGACGATGATTGAGTGGTGGCTACATCGCTGCAACCAGAATCACTAGGCGTAAGCATGAAGTAGGTGCCACTTTGGAAATCGGGATCGTAGCTGTTGGAGGATGATTGGGAATGGCAATTTAGACGACTTTTTTTAGAGACAACGTTGGAACAGGAACTGGCACTGGATGGCCGTTTTTTTATGGATGTAGAAGATTCTGGATGTTGAGAGTTGGAATTGGTGCGGGTTTTGGTGGGTTGTGAACAGTTCCGTGTAGTTGTGGGTGTTTGAGTGGAATTTTTGTCAACTGATACCATAGATGATGTGAAATTGCCAGTTGAGTCTTGATGATATACAACTTGAAATTGTTGATTGTCGTATGTGATGGCAGCATTGGTCTTGCTTTCTTCATCATATGGTTGAAGAAATGAATCAGTGGCCAACATTTGTTCTCCTCCATTTTTACATGAATCTTCATAGTAATACAAGTCAGGATTTGATTCAGTATGCTCCAAAAATAATTGAGATGCTACTGCAGTTTCAGGTTCCACATAGTCTAGTGGGAAGTCTGAATCTTTTGGTCCAATTTTAGTTGTAGGTTGATCTTGAGAATAAATATTAAATGCATTTTCGGGGGAAATATTTATGGTTGTTGCGTCAATGATTGGTTGTTGCCTCATGAAATAGGTAGAAATTGATGATGGTTGAGGTACAGCCATGGCAATGCTTTCCGAAGGAAGTACAATTTCCGATCCAGTAGTAATGCTAGTAGCAGGGTAATATGCTAGACTATCTGATTGCAAAATTGGAGGCTGGTTAACTAGAATTTGGTATTCATTGGGCATTGTGTATGGCTGTGGTGCAAATGCACTTGGAATTGGATGCACCATTTGGGTTTGTTGAAATGGCATTTTTGACATTACAGAAGAAGCATCCACAAGCTCAGCTAGCGGTTTAGGAAACTTCTCAATGATATCAGGCAATTGGTCATGCAAAGTTCTCGACCCATCATACTGAAATGACAATGCTGGATCACGAAGCGCAGTAGTCGACGAACTCTTCCCTCCACTTTCCTTTTTTAAATCTCTTTCCAAGGCATCCTGAAACAACCTATCATGGTTAACCGAAAACCAATAAAATATCTTTTGCTTCTTCTGTGTCCTCACACAATTATTCCTATAAAGATAATCCAAAAACTCTGACTTTGGCTGCTCCAAAACAGCATGACTATCACACTTCAAATTCCTCAAATCCGAAAAAATCCCTTCCTCAAACTTCTTTCTGTTTGTAATTTCCCTCCCAAACGCTTCAAACCTAAACGAAAGACACCTTACAATATCTGTCCCTGTAATAAAATAAACATTCTTCCATACCACACAACTAATCTGATCTTTATTTGGTAGTGTGTGTCTATGTATTCCGTCTTGAACTCTTAATTGTGACGGCCCCGTAAGTAGAAAGTACTTAAGCTGAACCAGTTCCTTGAGAATATTTGTGAGTGGAACTATTGATTCTGTTTCTACTTTGTTCTTGGGTTGTATATAATTTTCTTCATCCGATGAAGTCATTTTTTTTCTCCCCTCTCAGCTAGAATTAATTTAAATTGTTGCTAAAATTTATAAGTGAATTCAAATAATGCTCATGCACCAAATATAATTTCAAAGGAAAAAAAAATATAATGATTGAACCTTTGACCAACCCGTACTCCTATAACTTTTGAATCAAATGAATAGTAGTAATATTCGAAGAATAGATTAAAAAAGAGAATAATGATTATAATAAATTCAATTTCAGTCAAGAAAAAAAAAAAAAAAAAGAAGAAAAAAAAAAAAAAAAGAACAGGAAAAAAAGAAGCAAACATATTCTGCTTTATAAAACCCTGAAGCAAAAATAAAAATAAAAAACTTCCCCAAATAAAAGCCAAAATATGTACTCCAAAGTCAGAAGCATTCTGTAATATGCCCACATTAGAACAAGAAATAAAATTTAAAAATCAATATACACATTTATAAAAAGAAAGAAAAATAATAACAAAGTAAAAATGAGTTATTATCATGCAGAAAAAATATAAAATTTCTTTTGCCTTACAGGTCGAGAAAGTTTCAGTTATTTCAATACTTTTCTTAAGGTTTGTATCTCAGCTCGCGTCAATCTTAGGAACGCCATAGATAAAAAACAAAAATAACGAGTAATACGTACAAAAAATAAACTAAAGTGTGGACTTGACTTACAACCCTTCCACAATTATACATCTACTTATCACGTCAAAACTTGATCAAAATATCAAATAAGATGCATTAAAAAACTAGGCATATATAGTGAAAGCAACCACAATAAAAAAGATTTAGTTATTCACCATCTAGAATTTATTTTAACTTATTCCATAATCCATTCGAAGCTCAAAATATTGAATTTTGCATTAGTTATCTTTCTTTTCCCTCCCCTCGTTCCCTTTTCTTTTTTGGAACAACACCACAAGTACAAGTTTAGAAAATGTTATTGTGGCATTGATAAATTTAAAATTAAGCACGATATGAAAGAAACGTCTTAATTTAGAATTTTCAAGCTATCTATACAAACTCACTTATAATTCTTGAATAATTCTACAAAAAAAAAGTACCAATTGTAAAGTACACATGAACATTCTGGCTTCCTTCCTCTTAACTAATAGTAATGGAAATCAAATTTCTAACCAAATCAGTAGTATATGTAATGACAAATATCTTTTATTATAAATTAATATTCTTAAAAGATTAATACCTTTTCATTACTTTCCGTCCAACATCACTTTCTAAAAAGCAAAGCGTAGTTGTAATGTCTCAGTTTCTCAGTACATAAAAGCCATTTCAAAACAGAAGTAGACACAGATAAAAGTCAATTAAATCTGCCGTACATTAGGTGGACCAATGAACATTAAAGTTGAGAAAAAAAAATCAAAACGAACAACCAAAGCTCATCTCCAGAACTTAAATGTGATTCATACTTTAAATCACATTCACTATCCCATGGCTCAATCCCAAATTATATTTTCATTGGTCCAAAATAATTGTTGTGTTCCTGGAACTTTATTTTTATTTATTTCATTCATTTTTATCTCTTTCCCACCCCCACCCCCACTCCCCAAAGTGCCAAATACTTGCATGTTCCCATATACTGTTGTCTCTACTTGAAACAGAAAGCAAACCTCATTTTTTATAATAAGCTTAAACAGTTGAAAAGTTATAGTTAATCTACGAAAAGATTTGTAATTTGACTATTTGAAAAATTTAGCAAATACGTTGTTATTTCTCTTGTTAGTTAAGAAAAATCATTCTATTAAATGGTGGACCTCATGAAACAGTTTGAACAGATTATATAAAAAAGAGATATTAAGACAAAGCTGTTGCATATAATCAATATCATCAGGTAGATAAACTCCATCCTCCAATGTTTACCCCAAATCCAAATACATTATTTCATACTCACATCCAACTGATCATTTCAAAGCAAATACAAAATAAATATCTACTGGTATTTAATAAATATATATGACAAAAGAAAAACACGCTCAAATAAAGCTTAAATGCATTTAAGACATGAGTTTACATATTAGTGCTTTATTCGGATACAACATACACGTGAAAGAAAGTAATCCTCATACACGCACATGTGCACACATGCATGTATGAGCAAACCTTCCAAAATTTTTACACCTCACGTAACATCTAAATCCGTATTAACTCTTTTCTCCTAATAATATTCATATTATTCTGTCTATTGTCTGATATTACATAAATCCAATTGGTGATATTTAAAACAACAACAGCAAAATAACACGCCAAAAATTAAAAAGCAAACCAATATACAAATCTATTTCATTCCCTTTTCTTAATCTAATAAAAAGTTTTTACGGCCAAAATGATAATACATTTGATTATAGAAATATATAACATTTCATGACTAAAGTATAAAATAATTATTGAAACATTATGTAAAATAAGACTGTGCCTGATGCAGGACTCAAAAATCATATTATTTTCTGTATCGCTGGACTTGTGTTGAAAAACGAAACTGTTAGAAAAACGTTGAAATTCGAAAAAAATATATTATAGACAAGAATATTTTCAATATGTACAAATGTAAATTTATGAAATATTAGAAATTGACATTATGTCAGGTTAATCTATTTCAAGTCAACAATTTATACGCCAATAAATGGTATCAACATTTTAATGAAGTCTCTAAGTTATCAAATGTGCAAGTTAGGTTTTTATTTTGTTTCATTATAATTATTATTATTATTTTGTATATTTGAACATAAAAATAAGAATTGTATCAAAGTCATTGCGCTATCAACTTTAAAATCCCAAATTAATAAGATTTACACACACACGCACACACAATAAGAATACAATTCAAATATCAATTTATTTTGAAATAAATAACACACATATGGAAGCGTATAAATAAATTTTTGCGCGGGAAAAAATTATGACGGGAATGAAAAAAAAAAAAAAAAAAAAAAAAAAAATAGAA
>JAJMJJ010000059.1:0-48095 GCA_030568955.1 Geotrichum siamense (nom. inval.) | reverse complement strand
TATATATATATATTATTATTATTATTGATAATCATTTTGAAAATTTAATATATTAAATGGATAAAAGCTCATTTAAAAGAAATGAAGTAAATTTTAATAATATATGAAGTATTCCAGTAATACTTAAGATTGCAACCATAATTGAGACAAGTAAATCCGGATCTGCAGCTTATGTCTAGATGCGTGACGATGGCCTGATAGGTACCGAGTGAATCAGAGAGCATATGGAGCATGTATACAATTATTCCCTTAAAACTTTAAACTTTACGAGCAGATTTTGTCAATTACTAAAGGTCATTATGTACAACGTACATGGTTGCTACCCATACTGTCCCCATTTATTAGGCCAAGTATTTCCATAGTCATTTATTGTAATGCAGACAAATATGTGTATCTGCCTACCTTGTACCGTCTTTTTCTTTCTTTAAATTATCACATATTATTTATGATACAAAAATTCTATTGCAACCAAAAGTATACACTTGCCTTTAATGTTTGTAAATCACTAGGAAATCAAAGCAGACATTTACATTTTGTTCACACATAATACTGTCTTCAAATGAATACAGCTATGTGACCTTATCAACTTGTACTACTATGTTGCTATGTGATTTTAAAATATGAGAAAGGAATTGAGAAGCTTACCTAAATAGTCATGAAGTGAAATTGAGGGTGACATTTTCCAAATCTAAAGACTTTTGGTATATTATTAAACCTTTGCATACTAAAGATGTGATATCACATACTACGAATGAAAATAAACTAGGCCCTTTTCATGTGTGCCTGCCAAGTTGTGTAATTAAGATTAATCTATCAAAAGAAGATGAAACAGTTGCATTAAATTGCGACGTTGATGGAACATAAAATGGGGTTAATGAGAATTGGGATTGGACTTGGAGGAATGAAGTCATAAGGGTGGGTATTTGGAGAATGTTCATAAGTTCCTGTACAATAGAAAAAAAGAAATATTCATTATGACAAATGAATACCTTACCTACTCTACAAGCATATATACCTATATATATGTACATATGTACCAGCATTTGAAAGTTGATATAAATTGAAATTATTATTAATATATTCTTTATGCTTGATTTTTCCAATAAATAGTGTTATTTGTAAAAAACATAATCTCATGTATTTTGATTAGTAGATCTGCTTGGTTTGATAGTTAATAACATGTTGGAAGAAGTAGTATTGCTACTGAATCTTAGCCAAACGCAGAATTCGCCATTTGATAAAAAATATTTGAACCCGGCCCGGGAAGTATTTTTATTTTCTTCCAAAATGTTCCGGAACACAGCCTTACACATTGTCGCGTGACCGAACCAATGCAGGTACCGTAACCCATTTTGAAAAATTTGAGGCAACAACAAAACAAAACAAAGAACAGAAGGGACGGTGAGCTGATGATATTTTAAACTCACACACATGTGAAGGGGGGAATTAAAAGCAGATGGGAGAATGCTTTGACGTTAGAAAGGATAAATAAGGAATTTTTTGAGATTGAGTGGACTTAGATATTGCGACTGTGAGCTAAAATGGAATGTTCGATTTGAACCGTTTTTGGTCGAGGGCTCAAAACTTAAATTTGTTTAATTAGGGCCGGGACTCTAGACTGTTTGTGTTTAGACATAAGCATGTGAACATGAATATTTTTTTTTTAAAAAACGTAATTTAAAATCAACTTTTTCTTTCTTTCCTTCTTTTTCTAATTTTTATTTTGAATATTCCTTTTGATATTTATATAATTTTGCTGTTATTTTCCATCCAACATATGATTGTTTTCTTCTCCTTTTAGCAGAAATCATTTTTTTTTTATTTCTCTCCTTCTATATTCATACTCCGTTTCGCATGTTAAAATATTTTAGCCATTGGCAACTCCCAATTCTATGTACTATAATATGGTGGGGGATGTTAATAGCTATGCTGATAGCTTGGTCAATTCAAGGAAAACCAGCGTATCGTAATCCGAATCATGATGTGACAGCAGTAATGATTTCGGACATTGGAGCAACCAATCTTCAGACCTTGTTTATTGTTTGCGCAGCAGTTCAAGGCGTTTTGTTCATTCTGTCACTTGCAGCAGAACGATACTTACGCCATGCCGGTCGACTTCTGCCTAACAACCGACGTCGTGAAAAAATCTGTTCTGCACTCGCCATAATCTTCAGCATCCTCGGTCAAATTGGCATTCTCCTTGTCGCAGTCTTCAACACCGTCGATCACCCAAAACTCCACGGCTCAATGCTCGGTCTCTTCCTTTGTGGCATTGGTCTATCTATCATCTTCACCACCTATGAATTTTACGTCCTCGATAAAAATTATAAAGAAACTAGAAAATTGAGATTGACTTATTGCTTGAAAATAGTTTGGTTGTTGGTTGCTTTGGTTTTGGCCATATGTTTTGTGGTGATTTGGAGAAAAAAATCGAGAATGGTTGCTGCGGTATTTGAATGGACTTTGGCATTTTGGTATGGCTTTTATCTTTTAATTCTTGCCTATGATCTATACCCTGCGGCACATACTCCAAAAGGTGCTTTACTTGACCAAAAACTTGAATCGCAATTATACTACAACGCCATCTACAAGCCCCTCCAAAAGGATTCACAAATTGCATCTCCCCACGATTCAAACCCGAAATCTTCTCCCCTTTAATGTCAAATTCTTCTAATACACTGATTTCAATTGTCATCGTCATTATATATTTATTTATTTATTTGTTCGCATTATATTATTGTCTATGTATAAAATATAAATGTTTTTTTTCTTGATGTTGCATTAAACCAGTCTATCTTAAGAGAAATAAATTGAAAACTGGAATAAGTACGCACCTGCCCAAACAGTGACGTGTATATTCGTGCCTCCAAATATTGACTCATCAATAGCCATTCTTTACTTACATGTAATAGCTTCTTTTGTATGTACTACAAATTCAAATGGGATTGTTTTTCCTTTTTTCTTGTGAGCAACAAACCCATGTATTATTAATAAATAACGTGGAAGTAATATAAAAATGTAAAGGAAATTCGAAATTTGTTATTCTTCAACTCATCTCTAACAAAGTTCCGACTAATTCTCTATCTCTCTAATAGTGTTATAAATTAGTTAAATTATATTGGCTATAGCCTTATTAGTAGTAACATAAATCAACATGAAATATTACTTAAAAAATAATGGAAACAAATAATAATAAAAATAAACAAAATATTTAAGAAAAAAAATATTAATAATTCAATAATTACTCCTTCTTCTCTTCAACAGCTTCCTCTGGTTTGTCAGTAGTCTCTTCAGGAGTTTCACCTGATTTTTCTTCCACCTTTTCAGTAGCAGGTTCTTCTACCTTTTCTTCAGCAGCAGGTTCTTCTACCTTTTCTTCAGCAGCAGGTTCTTCTAATTTTTCTTCAGCAGCAGGTTCCTCTACTTTTTCTTCAGTAGCAGATTCCTCTGCTTTTTCTTCAGCAACAGGTTCCTCTACTTTTTCTTCAGAAGCAGGCTCTTCTACTTTTTCTTCAGCTTTTTCAGCAACAGGATCTTCAGTCTTAGGTCCAACTGTCTCTTGTTCAGGTTCCTTGACTTTACTAACTGATTCATCAACTTTATCCTCAACAGATCCTTGAGAGAAACCGGAGAATCTACGTGTCAACTTTTCTTCTGCATCAGGAATAGAACTTGAAGCAGTAGCTTCTGCTGTTTTTGTAGTAGTAGCAGCTGCTTCTGTTGTCGCTGGGGTAGAAGAAACTGCAGCACGGGCAGCTGAAGTTGCTAAACCAGCATCTGCAGCCCCAGTTTCGGATCCTAAAGGTTCCTTTTTAAATGAATTAAACATACCCTTCATTTTAGACTTAAATCTTTGTGTCTTTCCTCTCTTGACGGCGGTGTCCATAGTTGAAACACCACCAACAGTACCAGATTTAACAGACGCAACTGAATCAGCAATAGGGGATGTACTTTCCGATTCAGCAGCAGCAGCATCCTTGGCAACAGCAGGCTTTTCGACTTCAGAAAAAGAAGACCCTGTTGAGAGAACAGCAGCTTCAGGTGAAGCAATTTTTGAAACCTTTGTAACTGGAGTAGAACCGACTTCAGAGCTAACAGGAACATCGGCATCTGTTACTTCAGGAGTTTTAGCAGCAACCGATTTAAACTTGACAACTTCATCATCAGGTGAAGTGACATCTTTCGGATCGGAATCACCAACAGTGTCAGAGACATGTTCAAAGCTGTCGTCAGTATCACCTTCAAAAATCTTTCTTTCAGGTTCAGCTGCACCAGTAGTGCTATGCTTGGATTCCTCGACAGCTTCTTCCTCTTCTTGTTTCTTCTTGAGATTTTCTTCAAAAATTCTTTGGTTTTCTCTAGACTTTTCAGCTTCAGCTTCCGCTCTGGCCTTTTCAGCTTCAGCTTCAACCCGACGAGCTTCTGCAGCTTTACCATCAGATTCAGCCTTGCTGATTTCCAATTGAGCAGCATTAGCTTCGGCACGAGCCTTTTCAGCTAATGCTTCTGAACCAGCATGTTTTTCAGCAATTCGCGCAGATTCAAGTTTGGTCTCAGCACTGAGTTTCAATGCATTAAACTTACTGACTTCAGCAGTAGCCTTACTCTCAGCTTCCTTAGCAAGGAGAGCAGCAGCCGCAGTAGCCGCAGCAGCATGCTTAAGTGCCTGTTTCTCTGCCTTTCTTTGACCCAAAATAGCAGCTTTGACTTCCTTTTGTTTTGCTTTCTCCTCGGCTTTCTTTTGGTCTGCAATTGCTTTTTCAGATCTCCTAGATTCCTCACGCTCAGCACGTTCAGCTGCAAGAGCTGCACGTTGTTGAGCCTTTTCCTCTTCCTTAATTGCCTTGTCAGCAAATTTCTGGTCTTTTAATGCTTGACGCTCTGCAGCCTTTTGTTCTTTTTCAGCAAGTTCTGCCTCTTGCTTTTCTCTCCTGGCTTCTTCTTCAGCCAAACGACGTTCTTCGTCTGCTTGACGTTGAGCCTCAGCCTTCTCAGTAATTTCGTTGATAACGGGTCGCACATGTCTTTCAGCAATTGCGTCGATATCACTTTGAGACATAAATTTACCACCACCAATGTCGATCTTACCGTGGTTAACAAGTCGAGCTTTACCTTTTTCTTCAGCAACAGTAAGCGCTGCGGAATAATATTGTAAATTGAGAGTTGGATTTTTGTAAAAAACTTCCTCGTTGATTTCTCCCAATTTCTTTTCAGCGTTAGCTTTAGCAACCTTCATAATAGCATCTTGTTGTTGAATAGCAGTTGCAAGAATATCCTTTTCACGAGATATTCTTTCATTGTCAGCATCATGAGAGATAGTTGCAGCTGCAGCAGCGGTATTAGGAGCACTATTGACAGGTTTTTCATCAAAGACCTTTTGTAGTCTTACATCAGCCTTTTGCCTTGCAATATTTTCAAGACCAGAGATATTATTGAGATAATTTGAATCTGGAACCTTTTTATTGGAAATACTTTGGAAAGTAGGAGTATCAGATTTACCAGGACGAGCATTGATCGAAGATACAGGTGTTGTGGTAGCGAAGTTTGCAACGTTAAGAACGCCACTATTAATAGAAGAAGTTCTATCACTCCAAGCGTAAGCGTCAGGAAGAACGCTTGCAGCAATTTCTCTAGCAGGCATTTTATTCGCAGAGAGAGCGGCAGATGAAGCACTCTTGCCCTTACCAGTAATAGATTCTCTTCCCTCTTTGGGTGTAACAGTCAAATCTTTTGCAACAAGGGCAGCTCTCTTACCTTCTGCGGTAGAATCCGGATGCCAAATTTTTGGAGAAACATCTGTGGTGTTTGCAAGGTTAGCAGCTTTCAAGCCTTCTTTAGAAAGTTCAGGATGCCAAAGATGGGGAGAGAGGTCAATGTTTACAGCGAGGTTAGCAGCAGCGTCTAAAAATGGTAATATAAGAGTTAGCACAAGAGATGAGACATGGAATATATAGCATTAGAATTAGAGCAATCATACCAGAAGAAGATGTAGAGACACCAATTGTTGGAGCACCAGGTTTGTTGTATACGCCGCTCTTCAATTTTTGGTTATAAATGGCAGCGGCCGAGAGTTTTTCGTCTTTTTCTCTGTATAAAGGATGAACTGAGTTGTTGATCGAGACAGTTCTAGGAGCGTGTTTCGAGGAGGTTGTTGAGCCAACTCTCCCCGAAGAGCTTGATGTGATAGACGCAGTCATTGGAAAAAAGGGAAATTTGGGGGGTTGTACGGGATTAAATGGGAAGGAAGAGAAAAAGAGGGAAAGGAAGAAAGAGAAAATGAAAAAGCGGAAGAAAAGAAATGTGTTGTGATTGAAGTTGGTTTTTTTTCCTTATTCTTCTTTTACTACTGGAATGCTAATTTATTGCTGCTACTATATTCAGTACTAATATTATTATTATAACTACTACTACTACTACTACTGGACTATATTATCATGGTTATTATATATGTACATGTCACCATGAATAGTATATACACAACATACATATTATCAAACCTTATGATGCCTTTGTGGAAATAAGTAAAGGCGGGGGAGGGGATGGATGCCACAGGATCATCATGCATTACCCTACAGTAACCATAGACAACTACATAGCAGTAGAAGAACTCGTAATTTCAGTGGAATATTTCATGACATGATCAATTGAGTGCAATGCAACAACCATCATGAAGTTCAAATGAATGTGGTGTTATCAACATTATCACTGTCGTTGTCGTTGTCTAGTGCATAATAGGGGTGTGTACTTTGGCTCTGTAATAAATATCACTACAAAGAGTTATTTTCTTTGTAAACTTCTTAGCGGGCGTCTATTTTAACGATAACCACCTCCTATTAATGAATCACTATATATGGGTTTATTAGTGATATGATAAGACGTATTTATGCAAAACTTTATTTTGTCATTAATTTCACCCACAATGACGTAATCGAAAGGTATTATTTCATGCAGGATTCGTGATTGCTTATATAACTGTTTGTATGGGTTTATTGTAATAAAATTTGTAATAATATTTTCTTATTTGGGAAATAAAAGCGAAATCGATCATTTAATGAAAAGACGTAATTTGAATTGATTTATTTTATTTTGACTATCGTGAATAAAACAATTGGCTCCAGTTTGAATCGTCTCTGAAATATGTGCTCTTGTTGGAACGCATTAACCTCTTCTGTTTTGCTTTGTTTACGTTTCTTTTCATCATCCCACTTATTTTGTACATTCTCTGAGACATTCTAGAATAACCCCAGGGCCTCTCCAATTTCTTCTAAATAGATCACATTATTTTGAATACATACACGTATACTGAGAACATAATTATTTTCATGTGTGTTCTTATAAAATATAAGTGTAAAACACATTTCGACATTTTCAATTGAAGTATTCTCAATTAGTCCGTTGTTTCCTGCTTCGCGTGCACCGATTTCCTTGTATATGCAATGTGCATCGAGAGGTTGTTTGCTTTCTTCTACTAAGTCACAAGTACTATCAGTTATAAAAACAGGGTAACAGTAAGAATTTCAACCTTCTAAAATTTTTCAATTTTCATTCTTTTCATAGAGGATCAACATTATCCATCACTACCACCAACACAACACCCCATAATCATGTCATTCTATACTTCGGCGATTCGTCGTTCGGTTATTTCTTTGGCTGCACCACGAAATTTTCGATTTGCCAGTACAGCTGCAGCACAATTACCACCACCTAATATTGCATCGAGACCAATCACGATTCCTGATGGAGTAGAAGTTACGATAAAAGATAAGAACGTTGATCTAATTACAAAGACTAGAATGGAATTAGCAGTGAAAAGAGGAGGCAAATTTCCAATTAATTTAACTAAGGTGGCTTATATTAAGGGACCTTTAGGGGAATCTGAATTGGAGTTGGCAGAGTTTGTTAAGGTGTCATTTCAAGATGGACCCATTAAAAAAGTAGTAGTGGAAGTGGATGATCCAAGCCATAAGTCACAGCGTCAAATGTGGGGAACTAGTAGATCATTAATTAATAATTATGTTACTGGAGTTTCTGAAGGTCATATTTCAATCTTGAAGTTCGTGGGTACTGGTTTCCGTGCTTCCCTTGAGAAAAATGCTCAAGGAAAACAATACATTTCTCTTAAGGTTGGTTATTGTGTACCTATCCCTGTAGAAATCCCTGAAGGTATTACTGTTGAACTTCCTTTGCCTCATCGTATGATTATCAAAGGAATTGACAAACAGGCTGTTAAACTTCTTGCTGCAAATATCAGAATGAACAGAAAACCCGAACCTTACAAGGGTAAAGGTATCTTTGTTGATGGTGAAACTATTAAGTTGAAGGTAAGAAAAATCAAATAGTCAGTATATATTGTTTCTTATCCTTGTTTTATTTGTATATATTGGTGATAAACATAGATAATTGTATTTGTCATTTATAATGGATTGTATATATTTACAAAAAAAATAATTCTTTCCCTTCTAGTAAAGTAGTAAAAGAGAATAAAAAATTCACGTATTAAGCATTTTCAGACTTGTGACGACTAGTGGGCTCTTCATTCTTTTTAGGAATGAAAGGTGTAAAGTCTTCATCCAAAAGTGATATTGTAGGTCTGCCAGTAGGAGTAATGGACCATTCATGAACACTGAATTTCTTTGTGACAGGATCTCTAATGGAACTAAATTTTACTACAGCATCATTTTTAGATCCAGTAGCGTTATACCAGAAGGTAACATTACCTTGAGCAGTACTAAGAGAACCAGAAATCCAAGGGAATAAACTGGTAAAAGAAATATTTTCACCGAGTTCTTCACGTGCGATATCGGAACGACGAAGGGTATACAGAGTGGAAGTAACAACAGGAGAATTAGCATCTTCATATTTGATGATGCCTCCAAGGGTGACAGCCATTACAACACAGAAAGTGTAAAATGCTCTTCGAGCAATTTTCTTATCCTTCATTGGATCTAAATCTATGAGTTAGAAACATCTTGAGGCCTCGAGAATTGCTAATAGTTTGATTGTTTAATCAGTACATACCAGGGTATTCAAATTCGACAGTGACACGGCGATTACCATCTTTGTCAAAAAAAAAGTCATGATTTTGTTCAAGTTCTTGAGGAGTAGGAGCATCAGAAGGAGGATGATGTGATGCGGCAGCATATGTTCTATTCGTAAGTAGGGGCGACATGATCCCTAATTGTGACTTAATAACATTCGGTCTTGGTGTAGCAACCAAACGTAGTATATTTCGAGACAATATTCTATTCATGTTGATGATTAAAATAAATGGTGTTGTGTGGTAAGAAGAAAATAAGCCCGGAAGTAAATTAAGAAACGGAGAGAGGATCTTCTTTACTTTCGAGGAAGTATCACCCACCTCGAAAATGTTAATTCGATACAGAAAAAATCTCAACTTTACTGCACAACTGCAACAACAGTGTGAATTTTATGCCAGTACTTGAAAATAGAAAACTGAAAAATTTCCTACTTTTTTCCACCTACCACTTCTATCTCGATCGGGCCAGTCACAACAGCATTTTCTTTCCCTCCCACTTCTTTTCATCCCCGTCAAGGAACTGATTGGAACCCTCCCAAATCTTCGCCCATCATGTTAAAATACTTCACCAAGTCCTTAACAGATTCGTTACAAGCTCTGGGATCAACGCAAGCTGTTCGTGGAGCCGCCCAACTGAAATCACTCTCAGTTGCTTCAACAATCCCCACCTCTACACCTTTACTCAATCATTCCCATGAAGCTGCTGCCAGTCGGCGGCTACTCCCATATCGTACCGGTGTCCTTGCCAAAAAGGTCGGTATGATCACTTGGTTCGAACCTAACGGTGAAACTTTCCCTTGCACAGTCCTAGAAGTAGATCGACTCCAAGTCACACATACTAAATCTCTTGAAAAGGACGGTTATTTCGCTGTACAATTAGGATATGGTAACAAATCATACACTAATGTTACTCGACCATTATTAGGACATTTTGCTCGTGCTGAAGTTGCTCCAAAAGAATATGTCGCCGAATTTCAAATCAAAACCGCTGAAGGTTTATTACCTTTAGGTACTGTTATTGGTGCTGATCATTTAAAAGAAGGTCAATTCGTTGATATAAAATCAAGATCAAAGGGTAAAGGGTTTGCTGGTGTCATGAAACGTCACCATTTTCATGGTTTACGTGCAACCCACGGTACCACTTTAAAACATCGTTCTGCTGGTTCTATGGGTCCTTCTCAAGACCCTGGTCGTGTTTTGCCCGGCAAGAAAATGGCTGGTCATATGGGTACAAACAATGTCACTATTCAAAACTCAAAGGTGATTAAAGTAGATGCCGAAAAAGGAATTGTGTTAATCAAGGGTCCCGTTTCGGGCCCTAAAGGTTGTTATGTAAAAGTTTCTGATGCTATTAAAAAATTGCCTGAATACACTGGCAAGCCTGAGTAACTTTATGGAGGTTATCAAGAGTTGGTATATAGATGATTTAAAAATATTTAAAATGTAAATAGTAGTAGTTTTCAGTTGTTTAAACAAGGACTTCAATTTTAATTTATATCGTTATAAAAACATAGTACTAAAAATTAAAATAAAAATAATCAAGTATTGTGATCATATTATTGATCACAAAAATCAGTGGTAAATGATGAAAAATGACAATATCGATTTCTTTTTTTTTCTTATTCTTTTTGTTTGTTAATAAAAAGCATATAACTTACTAGATCTACAGTATTAATCATAAGTGAAGTGTATTACCTGGAACTGGCATTATAATTCGTCATCCATTTCTGAAGGTTTGATTAATCCACCTATCTTCTTTGCATGTTCCTTTTCTTCTTCTTCTTTTTCTCTCTTTTCCTGTTCCTTATCTTCAGTGAACAAATATTCAGTGTCACCACCTCCATACTCCTTCATACTAACAAGGAAATCTCTGAGAATTTGTCGGAATCTTAAAATATTATTTTCATTAGAGATTAAAGTTTCAAGGAAAGTAATGACCTGTTGCTTTTGAAGATGAGCAAATACACTAACCAAAGTGTTGCTAACATATTCCTTAAAAAATTCAATATTACTGGTGTTGGGAGGAGCTTCAGCAGGGGAATATAATGGAGCAGAGATTTTGTCTGTAGTAATATATCTAATGAATGAATGAAGAATCAAGGCTTGTGTTCTAAATCCTGCCTTATGATCGCTATCAGTGAGCAAGTAAAGAGTATCGTTGATGATAGGTTTGAAATATCGTTGGAAAAATAAATTGGAAATATCATTCCTTAATTCAGCCATATTCGCCATTAATTCTTGAGTGAGGGACAATCCTGATGATTCAACTTCTCTGTTATCATGTTTTGCACCCCACAAACAAGCATCAATAGTTTGTTGGAACACAGGTTCTGGAAGTTTCAAAAGGGCTGTGAAACTTTCGAGGTTGATCGTTCTCAAAAGTTTGAAGAATTCGACACGGTGCTCAGGGTAATCATTCATAGTTTTATTAATCATGTCCAATGTACACTCAAAGACGTTCTGTAGAACAGCAAGAACAAGGTCCGATGATTGTTTACCAACTCTAAGGACAAGAGTGTTCATGCAATGCAATACTTCAGCTTCTCTGGCATCGGGAACATTAGTACGATAATCGGTAAGAACAGCTTCAAGAAGGCTTGGTGCCAATTTATTCGTAACTTCATCAAGGTTATCAGCCTTGCTAATAAAAGCCTCAACTAGCTTCAAAATTTCCTTCTTAATTGTACGCAAGCCACGAACACGAGGTGTTTTGGTTGCAATTTCACCATCAGATGCAATAGCTACTGAGATCATTCCTGAAACAGCACGGTACAAACTAAGCATATCAGTATAAATAAGTTGTAATTGAGGATAGAATGCAGCACCAATAGCCGAACATGTTGATACATTAGTCTTCATGATGTTTCCAATCAATTTGATACTATCGCTTTTTGTTAATAGTTCGGGATCAGTTTGAGATTGCTTGATGACTTGTTGCCATGCACAATTGGGAGGTGCCATAAGCCTCTCAAGCAAATGATTTCTAACTTTAGTTGATGATTGTGCAGAAATTATGTGACCACAAGCTTCATAAAAAGTGTGGACTTGTTGTGTTTGCAAATCAGAAGTAATCTGTGGAAGATCCATAATAATCTCATCAATAAAAGGCTGGATCTCGCCATTTTGCAAAACTACGAAATGGCGCTTACATTTCTGAGCAATCTTAATAAAAGTATCACAAGCCATATCTTGAACGCCTTCGTGAGTTTCATGCATGAATTCAAACAATTTGTTGACGACAGTTTTAAGGAACTTCCAATGAGCTTTCAAAAATCTAGGATATTGACCAACAATGTACATAATATTGGAGGCTACTACAGCCTTGTTGCTCTTTCCTTTCTTCTGTTCCGTCAAATTCAATAACTCCTTGATAACAATAACCAAGAAATGTTTTTCCATCTCTTCGTTCATTGCACCAGAAATAGAGCCAATAGCCCAACAAAGCGTGTTGATATTATTCCAGGACCACTCTGAGCCATCACTTTGTCTGGCAAGTTTGGCTTTCATTATGTTCTCAGTATCTTCAACATCCAGATGTGTAAGATAAACAAGAACCTCTCTGATGCTCTTATACAGAGTAATAGTATCACTTTCCTTGACAAATTCCCTCACAATCTCACCTTCGTCATTTTCAACCACAAGAACTTCTTCAGGTTTGACCATATTCTCAATCATGACAAGTCTTAAATTTGATAGAACTTCCTTATATTGATGCATTCTGAGTGGATATTTTGCCAAAATCGCAGGATCAGCAGCTCCACCATATGTAACGGAAGTAGCAAATCCATTCAGGCCTGCTTGAGCTAACTCGCTAAAAGGAATTTTCTCAATTTCGCTATGGAGGTTTGCAACAAATTTAGCCCAATAATCCAAACAAATCTTAAGGACCTCCCTTTCCGTGATTTGGGAAATTTTGATTAAATAGAAATGAGCCTCCATCAACAGAGGTTTATTATTCGAATTCTCAATCAAGGGTAAAAATAACCCTAAAAATGTAGTCAAGTAGATGGCCAAATTTTGAATGAATTCTTGATCAGTGGAAGTTGCTTCTTCATATATATCCTTAAGGTTGGTACTAGAGGGAACGATATTGTGAATAACTTCCAGTGATCCCGAGAACATTTCGTAAAGGAATTTGGGATAGTTAGAAGCATCTTGAGTTTGAGATATTTCTGTCAAACATTTCAGAGTAACATTACGGAATTCGGGTGGGTTAAGAAATTTGGTGACCAAAAGTTCTATAATTGGGGACTCAAAAATGTATCGAGGATGGACCCAAAGAATATATCTAAGCAAACTTTGAAGAGTTGCAGTGATAAGAGAAGGTCTGTCAGCATTTTGTAGAACTTCTAAACAGAGGTCAAAAACAGATGAAAACTCAGTAGTAATTTGTGTTTTAAGAAGCTTAGTTTTAGCAGAAGTCATTTGGTCGGCAGAAAAGTCAAAAACTTCTTCACTCAATAACTTCAAAATAGTCATGTTATTTTCGCAAACATTTAAACCAGTACGAGAGGAGCTTAAGATTTCAGGAATGAAATTAGGCCAATTAACAGGCCATTCTTGCTTCAAAATTTGAACCAAAGTTAAATTTGCTTTGTTGATCAAAGATTTTTGAGTTCTGAATGAAGTATCGTCACTACTCCAAGAGATGATCATACCAACAACAAAATCCCTAATACCGATTCTTTCAGATTCAGGTAAAATCTTCCATTTCGTTGAGATAAGCTTGTCAAGAATAGATAAGGCAATATCTACCATAAAATGTTAGTTTACTACTAATGTGGCACGGAAAGTTATAGTCAGAAATGATACATACATTTTGATTGAGGATTAGTAGATTCTTGTAAAATTTTAGGGGCACTCGTCCATGAATCTGGGTGGTCTTGAAACTACATGAGAAAAGGTTAGCGTTAAAAACCAAAAATTATAAATACACGCACAACAACTTACTTGTTTCAAAATCAGATCTGCTTTATACCTCTATCAAAATACTATTAGCATATCGCACAATTAGGAATTGTACTGGTACTACCAAAGCTTACCTCGTCCGAACTAGCAGTTCCAGAGAAAAACACAGACACAATTTGATCTAGTACACCAATGTCAAGGTTTTTATTTGAATCTAAAAGCTGTTCCATTTTCGTAAGGTGGCGGCGTAACTATTAATAAGAAACGAACTACAAACAACTAAAGAGTGTTGGGGTTATTTTAGTCGCGTTAATATTTCACGATATAGTAGTTTGGTGCGAATATTTGGGGGAGGTGCAGAATTGGTGGTAGTAGTAAATGTGTCTAAGGAATAATTTTGTGGTGGTGTATAATGGGAAGAAGAAGAAAAAATAATAAAAAAATTAAGTGTAGAAATCCATCGAACAAAATATTAAAAAGGGAGAGAAACCCTCAACTTCTGAGAATTTTAAAGGGTGACTACCACACCCAACAAATTGGTTTCGTATCTATTCACGGGGTAATAATATTTCCTCCATACTGTATACAGTTGATCTTCCATTGTATTGAAAATATAAAAAGGTAATTAATGCTTCAAGATTCTATTATTACTGAAAACACATCTTTAGAGAGTGCCAAAAGTCGTAATTTTGTCTTTGCATTAGATTCAAACGCTTCTATTCGCAAAATCTTGATCAAAAAAGGATTATTTGTCTATCAGGTCTTTGTTGATATTGAAATTATGGACAATTTCAACTCTGAGATTCTTGAGTTAAAAAACAATGAATTTGTTGTAGATCTTCGAAAGATTATTACTAGATGCACTAGTAATGACGAATATTCACATCCTGTTCGAATCCTTGTCTGTTTAGTTCTTCCTAACAGTGAAGATGCAACTTTAGCAAGTAACTTATTATGTTGTTTGCAACAAGTGTATTCAAGATTTTGCTTTTGTTCATTTTTATTATGAATCACACTAACTTCCAAGGTTTTTAGAGTGTTTACAGCAGATGCAATCTCAAGTTGCTGTACCATTCTCAGAGTTGACTCCAGGAAAACCCAGCTTAGAAGTTACAGCAATGAGTTATCGAAGATTCCTGATGATCGTGAAAACGTAACTATATTAATTACACGTGGAGCGTCTTTCAGAGTTACTAACGAAATATGTGTTTAAAGGAATTAATGGATATTGAGGCTTTGATTCGACTTCTTCCTCTGTATCGCACTGGTGCAAATCAAGCTCAAATCAAAGAACTACTTGAAACATGTCATTCATTGAAAGAAATTGCGTCAAAGTATAAGAAATAAGCACAATTATCTCTATCGTAATTTAAAGACTTGTTTGTTTATTTTACACCATATAAATTATTAAAATACGTAATTGTATAAAGGCTCAATTGACATATAAATATCAAGAACCCAATAAAATAATATATCCAGATGTCCAAAATCATATATTCAACATATTCATTGTAGGCTTCAGTTTCTCATCTCGAGTTTGAGGTTCAGGTACTAACTCGGAAGGTGGTCGCGGAGCGTCGTCAGTTGTAATTTGAGATTGATTGAATCCCGGTCTCAGATATTGATTATCATTCTCTTCAGCATCTTCAGGAATTCGCTTGGGAGTATATCGTTTCGGAGGCAAAAATCCACCTGGAGTAAGCATTGTTATACTTTGTCGCATTTGTGATGGACTCATTAATGATTTAGATTCTGAAAATACTGTTGGATTAGTTATCGAGATCGGTGGTGGCTTATTTGCACGATTTAGTGGAGCATACATCAAAATGGAATCAGTTCCCTTGATTTTATGAGGTACTGGGATTGTCTGATATTCAGGAAGTTGAATTGGTCTAAGAGATGTTTGAGATTTTGACTGAGGAGGGGATTTATACTCAAAAGAATAGCCTCCATATTGAGTATATGGAGAATCCGTACTCATAGGAGTTATATTATCTGACTCGGTGATATATGATTCTTGGTGGTCGAATTGGTATGAGTTATATCTTTGTTTGATTCTGTAAGGATCAAATTGCGATAGATGATAAAGGTGAGCGTTAGGCATATCTGGATAGTAACTATCATGATAGTCATTATTTTTTTCAAAGTCTTCGGCGGATTCAAAACCTGAAGGGGGTGATGAAGGTATATATGAAGTATTATGCTGGGGTGTTTTCATATAAGTTTCAGAGTTTGTATCAACGGGTTGTGGTTGTTGAGATTTTACTACCGAGGAGGGTTCCTGTGCTGTAGATATACTTTGTTCCTTAGAATCGATGTCCACAAATGATTGCTGCTCTGGAGAAATTTGTTCTGGTGGAAAATATTCCTTGTAGACAGATTTTACACGATCAAAGTCATAATCAGTGTCAGTTCGTGCTAGTTTTGAGAGATTGGAATCTTGAGTAGATTTCTCAGTAGTGACATCCAATATCTGAGAATCGGTTTGGAAACTCTCTTCTGCAGAGTTAGATATATCAAAATTTGATGGTTTGACAACAAAAGATGGCTTGATTACTTCAAGCTGTCCATCTTCTTCTTTTGTTGAATTACTAAATTTGACTTCATTATTATCATCATCATCATTTACTGAGGTATTAAGGTCGGGAAGAGGTTTAATAGGTAACGCGGAATTATTTTGAGAGACTAAAGTAGTGGTACTTCTATTAGTCGATTTTGTGAGGGCATTGTAAATGCTATTTGAATCGTTGTACGCTTGAGAAAAACTGGATGCAGGAGAACTAGGTCGAGAAATTGATGCTGGGTATTGTGGTGAATCATAGTTGATGCCAGTAGGAGGGAACATTTTGAGATCATAAGGGTCGTAATCATGAACTGAACTTTGAGAAGAAGCCAATCCATTGATACTGGAAGAGTCGAAAGGATTGAGACTTGCAACTGGGTGTGGTCTTTGTAAATCACTGTTAAATGTATCTACTCTATCCAGTACTTTTTCATTAAACTTAGGGGAAAACTCCTTTCCTTTACGCATCATCTCAAAATCCTGTGGAGTCCAGTCATCATTATCAACATCTATATCCTCATCATGTTCCGCTTCTTTTTTAAGCTTCTTGACATTTCGGAAATGAAGATAGGCAAAAACAGCAAAAGCGCCTACTAGAGGAATTACCACCCCTAAGACAATCGCAAGAGTATTGGTACTGGCTGGTTTCTCACATTGAGACGATGAATCATTCGCGGCACATGATGAAGTGGCACGTTTGTGTACCTCAACAAGGGTGGGAATAGATATTGAGCGGGATGGTATTGGTTGTGTAAAGGACGAGATCACATTCACTTCGCGTTTTATAAAATGATCGTGATGACTCTTTATCATATTTAGAAATTATATATCGAATGGGATGCTAGTTGAGATTTAATCCAAGAATAAGTATTTCCACCTATATATGGATCAAGAAAAACGTTTGAAAGAATTAATTTAAAGCTAATAGCATGAAATATTATTGAAGCTCCTTGATGCAAACTTAATGGGTCAATAGAATGCACAGGGGGAAAAAGGTGTTCAAGATTTGGTGGGTCACAAATATCGCGAAGGCCAATACGTGTGTCAAATATGTCAATCCCGTAGTAAAAAATAAGATATAAAATAAAGAAGATGGAAAGAAAGTAGTAGACACAAGTAAAGTACAAATTGACTGTCAATAAAAAGCCTTTGGAAGAAGGAGATTTTCAGGTATTTTGCAAACAAATCGAAAGAAATGAAAATTCAACAGGGGTAAGCTGAGCCACAAGAAAGGTGAACAAGTAGAACGTACAGATTAGCCTCATTTGACATTTTATTTTTAAAATGAAATAATAAATTGCTTTATCTGAAACGGGTTGAGAAGGAAATTGTATGTTCATAAGAAATAATTGATTTAGGTCTCCAATGAAGTATAAAAAGACGACGTTATTTGTCCTTTTACTAAGAAGCCAAGGAGGATTCAGTGGTCCTCAACTAGCTAATCTTGCTTTGATCTGAAAATATGCCATGTATGCAGATTCTAGCTTCAAATTGTAAAGCCCCTTATTCTTACTGTGATTAGTAAGAAATTGGTCATTGTTGATTCCTTGTAACATGCATAGCTTCTTCACAAACTTGACTCTCAGGATCTATTAAGGACTTGTAATGTTTCACCATCAAAGATTAAGTTGATTCTACAAAATTGAGACTTTTGCACTAAAATCGTAAAATTGGTATTCTGAATGATGCCTACGCAAGTTAGCATATTGTGGACAGATGAGTTCATAGATTTTCAACATATTCAAAACACCTGTTGGAAATATATAGTGCTTTTGTGTCAATGGAATCATTTATGGTCTTACTAGGATTGTTTTGCAAAATAAACATAAATTACACACATAAGTATATGCGTACATATCTAGCGAGATAGGTACCTACATTAGAGGGCTCTTTTGAAAAATATAATTACATCTACACACTATCCTCAATTTTCAATCGTAGCACGTATTTCTATAAACAAGTCATTGGTAATATTAAGTAATACCATCTTTGACATTAATTATAATCTTATAACTAAATACATATTTATCTATTACTGTCAATAGTCCTTCACGTCATGATAGAAGATCTTATACCACTTTCTAAATTTGGTTGTTGCATCAAATAAACTCTCGGCTTGAAAATATTGTAACAAAATATCATCCACTTGTTACACCTAAATTATTATTCTGGGGTCATTATGTTGACAAAAATCTTATTAAATTAAATATACAGTTATATTATATTTAGTAAATAAAACAGCAATTTTCAATATTTTTGAAGGAATACAAATGAGTGGCACATTGAATTAGAGCTCCAGATAGCACTTGGTATCGCAACTTTTATTGCCTATAATTATTATTTCAAAATTATATTTTGTCTCTTGATAGAACTTGCTAACAATTATTGCAAATTAATAAAAATCTAGTACTATAATATGAAAAATAGCTAATTATATACCAAGAGGTTATTTTATTACTTTTTGATTGAAAAGTTAGGCATGCTCCTTCAAGTTATAAAAACCCAATGATTTTTGTTCAACATGCTATATTGTCATTAACTTTCTCTTTTCAGTTGTATAATTTTATCATTTTGCTTCGTAGGGTAGAAGTTATTTTATTTTTCATGTAATTGTAAAATTTTATATTAAAGGAAATTTAAGACTAAAAAATAGGTTTACAGCAAATTAAACCATAGAGTAGAGTATAGTCGAGTGTGTTAGATGTTTGTGCAATAACTTTCTATAAAATATCTTATTGGACTACACAAAAGTAAAAAGTCCAACTTTTCAATTCGTAGGTAATTAACAATTATATAAAAATAAATAGCGTGAAATGCAACAAAAGCGCATTAAAATTGTATTTTCATTAAGAATTCATTCAACGTAACACACTGTAGATAAAATGTAAAATTCCTAACACACTTCTTTTTGTTGATCTAATGAAAATTTGAGATGATTTTTACTATAAATGTTTAAAATGTTCATGTATAATGCACTTGTAATAATTAGTTCAGTATATAAAACCTATTGGTTACATGTATGATTGTTGGTATTAAATTTCTAAAAGTTTAGAAATTTTGGAATAGATGGTTAAAACATGAAGCTCTCATTTTTTAGAAATCAAATATTTTGTCTATCGTTCGTATATCATCTATATCATTTCAGGATGTTTATTATTTTCTTTTTTAAGGTAGAAATTATTTTATTCTTTATGTATGTGTAAGATGTTATATATTAAGGGAAATTTAAGACCAAGAAATAGGTTTGCCAAAAATTAAAACATAAAGAAGAATATGTTCGAGCGCCTTAAAAGTTTGCGCAGTACCTTTATATAAATATTTTTATTAGACTGTTTGAAAGTAAAAAGTTCAACAGTTCAGTCTGTAGGAAATGAACATTTATTTAGAAATTAATATAAAGAAAAGTAGGTATGTACTTATTTCCTTAGTTCCCTTTTTTTTTTTTTTTTTTTTTTTGATTTATAAAGCAAAAATAAAAAAAAATAGAAAATAATAAGTCATGAACCAAAGTATAATGGGTTGCAATTTAAAAATAAAACAATAGTAAGTCTTGAACCATAATATAGTTAGTTTAAATTCATAAGAACTTTATAAGAAGTAAATTTGGAGAATACTCGATGTAGTACATAGTAAATTCAAAGGATTGAATTATAAGGAAAAAATAAATATATGTACATATATGAAAATTACAATAATATGGGAAATTATTAGAATGTTTGAGAAGGTTGATATAGAACTTAACGCTGGAGCATTGAACACCGCGGATTGAAATGCAGTAATGTTATTATTTCCATGCTCATTAAAGATTATAAAGCCATGGCGTGTGATTTATAAATCCATTTGTGCTAGTATGTAGGTAACACTACTACATCTCAGTACTATTTGCTACCAGATACCTAGTACATAGGTATGTATGTAACGGATCATCACACTATAGGCGCTCGGTTATTCCGTTCTTCCTGGACAACATTTCTGCAGTGTACACAAGTGCTACATCGATACATACATAATACATGCTATATAGTAGTAATATATTAATGTAAATCTCTGTAGAACATGATCCATACTATGTATACATTTCTAGGTACCTACATATATGTATCTATAGTAGAGCACAACCTACCCTAGTTTAGTACGTACTATACGGATGTAAGAAATATATGGAAATTAGCAAACAACAAAAAGCTGTAAATACCGTAGATCACATAAATGTATTGTGTAAATATGTACATACATTTGTATCATCATTCCAAGTTTGCTTATAATCAATGTTGAGAAATATCATGACACACTGGTAATTCGGCACTTGAAGTTTGTACATAATAGTAGTACATGGAGACTCTGGTGCTATTACCAGAAACAAAAAGCGGGATATAAGAAGCAACGCAGAAAATCAAATCTGCACAAGAAATTTATGCAACAGAGCTAAGAATATTTATATTTCGAATTATGTAGTCAATGATTTATATCAGTAAAACTTTTTTTTACGGAAAAAAAAATATAAATTCGTTTATGTATTATGTTTCTATCCTTATTGGCGTGTATGCACTAATATGTACTATTGCGGTGAAATGTAATATGTACATATTGTGCATGTATGCGCATACTGCTATATTTATGGTCAACTCAAGTTGTCCGCCCAGTAACACTCACCTTGTGCATAGTACTCTACGAAAACAGAAATTTACTGAAAACCCAAATTTGTACAAAATACGGTATTCGTTATAACCATGAACCTATTGTTTTTAAACAAATACAGACTAGTCGAACGATACCGGTACATCATTGATTCATAAGTTCATAGTAATTTTAACACTTTCGCCGGTCCAAAAGTTTAAAACCATTATGACCCAAACAAAATAAACACCTTCAAAATTCACATATTCTAATTTCAATTATATCAACAACTGTTTTTAAAGTTATTATATACTTTAAATATTACATGGTAAGTTCAAATTTTGTAACTAAGTACACAATATATGACCGCTTAATCAACTATCATTGGTCTAGTAAATCATTTCCAAAATCAGGTTTGACACATACACTATTCGAAAATTGAAATCAGGAGCAGCCTTAAGGTTTTCACTTCTTCAAATTTAGAATAGCTTATTTCCTGGATTTATTTAAAGGTGAAAACATGAATATAAGCCACATTTTTGTTTATTTGTTCATATATATATCTTTAGACACCGCACATATATGAATTGAGTATTGTCTCTATTATTTACGGAATTAATTAACTCCAGCATATTATTTGCGGGAAATAGGTAAAATAAAATTACGTCAAAGCTTATGGTACAACTTCAGGAAAAATTCCTCGGTATTTGACTTTTCTAACAACAGCATAATTATTCCCCATGTTACATAAACCATAGACCGGTAACATTCTCAGTCTCTGTTTTACACGCCGTACCATTCTTCCTTGGTTGTCAAAACCAACAAGAAAAAAAAATAACAAAAAAATTGACTGTCAATATAATACTATTACATACTATTATTTATTTATCAAATATATGTTTACAAATCTTCAAATGTTGCCAACTTCAGAGTGCAAAAATATTCTCAAGTATATAGTCTCCATGTTCTAGATAATTGATAAATTTTTTCAACGAATATATTTTAAAAGCGTAAAAGAAAAAGTCAGAAGGAAAATGAGTATAAAAATTGATGTAGCCAAAAAAAAAAAAAAAAAAAAAAAAAAAAAAAAAAAAAAAAAAAAAAAAAAAAAAAAAAAAAAAAAAAATATATATATATATATAAAATAAGTACGTAGAGGTGATAAAAAATTGTAAATTTTCATAGATTACCGATGTGAAAAATTTGTATTCAATAAAGAATTTTTACAAGATTTAAAAACGTAATACCCACTGGCCGCAAGAAAAAACGGACAATGTGCTCATATCTCCACACAAAATATTTTGCTTCATTCATAGAGTAGTTTGGTCAATAATATAAGAAATGAATGGATGGCTCTTTCACGCAAGATTCATTGACAAAAGTTTTAATATATGTACATATTTAATCTTCTGTTACTTCAAATTGTCAATAAATAACCAAAATGAAAAATCTGCCCTTTACATTTGGATTCAATATGCTTAAATTTATGCATTCAAACGCTTAGAACTGTAAGTAGATTTGGTCATACATATCTGCACAGCGATGATGAAATTAAAAGTAAATTTTCATAGAAACAAAAATATACAACATTTGCAATCTTGTTTTTCTTGTTTTTTTTTTTTGTCTTTATAAAATAGATTATATTTTATGATTTTCATTCCATAAAAGAGCATAGTAAAACTTTGAAGACAATTGATAAATAAATGAAAAATTACCTTTCGACTTTATTTTATTTCTACTACCTTATATATTTAATGTGGACATTTAGAAATCTTCAATGTGGTGTACCAATAAATCTAACTTGACCTCAAGATTTCAGGTTTCGATTGTTACTACTTTGCATACTACAATTATATGAACGTGTTTACCGAAATTAATAAAAACATAATTAAAAAAAAAAGGTAAATAAAAACTAATTTGCGGTAACAGTAATACAATATATTTACTATGTATTTGTTGTGAACAAACAATGGCCTTATTTTTCAAACGCGTATAGTACAGGTGTATGCATGCGTGTATTTAAAGTTCTACCTAGGTGGGGAAGTAGGTACATATCAGACTTTATTTATTTTTGATGATGTCGTCTTCTACTGCCAGTGATAACACTATACTGGTATGTATGTAGTATATTCTGTCTGAACAAATACTACTGTATTATGTATTATGCTATTTGCATGTGTATGTTATCTTAACCCTGTACACTGTGCACCATTGAGGTTACATTCTGGGCATGTTTGGCCGTACATGCACAGTGTCTTTCTTTTTTATTTTTTTGAAATTATTGGGGCATTGTTGCATTCACAAGCCCTATTGTTTACTATCTTTTTTTTAAAAAAAATTTGGTTGCTTTGAAGGATGACAACATATAGAACAAAAAGCAAGAAAAAAAATCCTATAGAGTAGAAAAATCAGAGTTGTCTAGAAACTATTTTTTGGAGAGAGTATTCTAACATTATTATACTTTTGCATGCATATACATAGCATATGGATTTATTGTACATTTCTATATTTGTTAATAGTTACAGTTGTATGATGTTATTACTTTAAGGAAGAACTGTTTTGTTCGTCGTCAAGAATGATTTGGTCCTTCAATCGTTTGTATTGAGATCTAGACTTCAAATGATCTGTGTTCCGTATCAACATTCGGATTATATTTATGTTTTTATTTTATTTCATGTATTTTGTCACCTTTTTGTTTTATGGTATTTGCGTACATGCGTATAGTATGAATACATTTATTTTGGTCTTGTACAAATTTAAATCAGGGTGAAGAATGAAGAATAGAGGATACACAACTCTAATGACATGAAATTCCTGTACTTATGGAGGTTCATATCTTTACTTTTATGCAGTGCAGTATAGTTGTTGATACATTGTTACATAATTTTGGTGATAATTCCATTAAAGTTATTTGTCCTTGTGTCTCTACTTCACCATTGAAGAATCTATACATATTTTTGCCCCGCAAATAACTACAAGGTATAACTGGAAGAATAAATGTCCTTCTATAAACATCCTATATACACATAGATCCTATGTATGTACATCGGTGAGTGGTATGTACAGTAGTATATTATTTTGTTAATGTTAAAATGTCAATTCAAATGCAGTACCTGACATAGCCAAACTCATCAAATCTCTATAAGTATATCCCTCATATTGACTACCTTTTTGTCCACTTTCCCAGTAGCTTATTAAATACTTCATTGTAGAATATAATCCAGGACGTGGGAAAAATCCATAATGACGTTTTATTATGTCCAAAAGTTTATTCCGCAACTCATCAGTATCAGCAGCTACTCCCAATAAGAACATGATTACTGAAACAGATGTAAATCGGGTACAGTCAAGGGGAACTTTATCAAGAGCAGTGATCCCCTCGGAACTGAAAATGTGAAGTTGAGGGGAAAGAGTTTGGAGGAATTCGCGTGAATCAAAGCGGAGAAGCATGGCAATTTTAAGCGCGTTTTTGCATGATTGTCCAAGAGATACTATAGTTACAGGACTGGTTTCAGAACAAGCGGTGGTGTTGGTGGTACCAGTGTTGTTATCAGAACTAGGTGATTTGGCAGTAGTTTCATTCTCAACGGAGTCCTGATTAAATGATTTATTTAAATTTTCCCAAAGACGATTTTTCCGAGCTAACAGTTCGCTATCAGAACTCCAATAACTTTCATCCACTGCATAGAAAGTATGAAACTTAATCCCTAACTTATAAGATGTTTGAGGATACTTATCACGTACATCTTCGGCCAACGTTAGAATTTCAGATGTAAGAAAAATTAACATTACTAAAGTTCTTTGGAATTTGTTGGTATATGGGATAAGTTGTGGATTGTTCTGGATTTTGGAGTAGTAGAAATCATAAATTTTGTAAAGTTTAGGGCGTTTAGTAAAGTAGGAACTTGATAAAACATCTTGTCTTCCCATCTCACAGAGAATAACAAGCATACATCGGTGATTTTGTGGTTCATCCATCAACCTCGGTAGTCTTTCCATCATTTCTGTAATCCCTTTTGCCGCTCCTTCCAAATGTTGATTCCATGCTTCATTATTTGATTCATACATTTCAATATATCCCAATAAAATCATACATAACAATGAAGACTCTGATATGCCCTGATAAACCAAATCCTGCCTTAGTAAATTAAGAGCTTTGATTTTAAAATCAACAGCTACTTGTGAATGTATTGTACCGGAAAGTATACGTGCTCCAAGATTGGCAATTGCATATTTAAGAGGTTCGTAGACTTTGGAATAATGGTAAGCGAGAGTAAGAAATTCTCCTTCAGATGGATCCGATGAGACTGGTATATTAAAACATTCTGGGAATTTTCCGAGACAAACTTCGAGAATTCCTAAAGGTGAATTGTCGTATGTATCAAGTATATGAGAATTGGGCTTGTCTGTCGCCGGAAATGAACCATTGAGGTTTGGATAGGGCATTGCTGAAGATGTCGGCGGTGGAAGGGGCAATTGATTAAACGAAAGTGGTTGAGAGGGTAATGGATGGAATTGAGATGGTGGAGGTTGTTGAATTGGTCCTTGTAGATTGAGTGGTACTGAGTACGGATGCGGAGGTTGTCTATAGTTAATTAACGGAGGTGGAGGTTGTTGATTATTTTGCGGTTGCATAGAATAAAATAGAGGTTGAATAGAAGATGGAGGATTAGGAACAGAAGATTGTGGCGGTGGTAATTGTTGGCCTTGTGTTTGAGGATAATTCGGTGGTATTTGGTAATTTTGAGCATGAGGAGGTGAATTAAATAAAGTCTGATGTTGATCAATTACCATTGATGGTTGAAAATAAGAATGCTGGTCTATTTGCTGTGGATGAGGCTGTTGTAAAGTGAGTATTTGTGGATATTGTGTAGGATTGTTCTGACTCATTGGGATTTGTAGAGTATGATGTTGATCTTGGGAATTAGCATTCGGAGTTTCATTTTTAATCGTAGTTGAAGATCCGTCAGAATGATGAGCTATTGGTGATGTCACTAAATATCAAATTGTTAGAACTATGACCGAGTGAAATAAAGTTTTCCAAGATCATATGGAACACCGAGAAGTCTAGTTCCTCTCCTTTGAAAGAATATATATAGCATTAACTTACCAGAAGATGAAGAAGAAGAAGAAGAAGTAGTAGTAGTAGTAGTAGATGAAATAGACTTAGACTTTGGTTGTTTTTTGTGGTGTTTATAATAACTATCGTTCTGCCATTTAAGTCTGATACCGTAGCCTTCACACTGAAGGTTTAAACGCATACAGTTATTACAGAATGGTTTACCTTCGTCGCACTTGTATCCTCGTCGTCTACATGTCCAACAACCTATAAAAAATTTGCCAACAATCAGTATAAAATTCTAACAATAATGAAAACTTTTCAAGTGAATGATCCCACAGCACATACCTGTTCTTAACCGACTAATTTTTTTCTTTTCCTTGACTTCAGGTTTTGATGTTTGACTTGAAGAAGGAGTTGAAGTTTTCGACGATAACTCTTGATTCGGCGTCGAAGGAATATCTGATGATCTATCCGGTGACATACCCATATTTTTGATGTTGGTATGTAGTTGTGTGGTCGTCGTTGGTAGAGGATGGAGAAGGAAAAGAGGCAATGGAAAAAAAATTGTTTATTCCGTCTTAAAAATGGAAAGAAAAGGAGGAAAAAATAAAAATGCAACGTTCAATAGTGGGACGTTTATAAAAGACTAAAAGAAAAGATATACCAATGCTGTTTTAAACTCACACGCATGAACATAGGTTACATATACCAAATCATCAAATGAAAAATATATAAATAGGAGAACAATACGCATTTATAATAAAAATAAAAAAGTTCAATTTGGGATTTGAGTCTGTACATATATAAACCTTTGTACCAATGTAGGTACGTACAAGCATGTATGTAGCAGAAGAGAAAAAAAAAGAAACGAAAAAATAAATAATGTGATGGTGCTAAATCTATTTAGATGTAGACATAATGCAAGTGTAGACTTAAACAGAGTATGATGACCTAAAATATTTTAGACCCGCCGGGATACGTCTAACCGCCAAAAGTTCACACGGGTCTTCAATTGATTTGAGCTAGAACAATTTGGTTTGCATAGAGACTAAGCTGTTTTCAGTTAAACTAGGACTATATGCATGCGCATTACAGTACTTTACATGTACTCCATACCAACATCTAAATTCAGTACTCGTATCCGGCTATTCTCCCTACTTTCAAATCGTGTTGCCATGAGAACATGCGTACAAAACTACGTTTACAGGCAAGTTAAAAAAGGGGACAGTTGATTGATGAAAACAAGAGCGAGTCTGCCCATTTGAACAGATGCAATAAAAAACAAGGTTGAAAATTTTAAGTTTTCTTGAGCGTAGTTCTAATTCCACAACGGTCTTCAACCTTTTTTTGAATCCGAAATATTTGAACCACAATAAAAGTTCTACTATTCACGTTCATAATTTGTTCAGAGTAGTATACTATGTATGAACTATTTTAACAAGAAATTTATATGGCCATTTTGTCAACACCAAAAATAGATTTATTCAAATCAATAGAATAGATCGACTAACTGCATTCATACAACTAGTATGCATAGAGACATTGTTATTAATGTAAAAAAAATTCCATGTAAAATCGAAAGAAAGACTGTGACACTTCACTTTTTTAATGTCTGAAGTTAGAGCCAGGTTGATAGAATACGTCTTCACGTCTCATAGGTCTTTCTTCTTCACCATCGAAGACGCTGAGACATTTTCAGCTAGAGTCCTGTTTCCCTCTATCATCAAGAAAGGAGAGACTAGATCCCAAGTAGTCTACGACTTCCGTTCTCACCTAGACAGTCACAGATTCTCAGCGTCCATCTCCAAACACCTAAATGATCAATCAAGGCGTCCTACATTTTTCATCTAAGATCTTCAATCCCTTGCATTATGGTCTTATTCTCGGACGCAGAGCTGAGGATATAGTTAAAAACTTGTGGACAGTTTTTGATAAGCGATTAAGTCTAGATAGATATGTGATGACTTCAAAAGCGCTTATGACCGAAAAGTATAGAAGTACATTGTACATTAGCGAAACAACTAAGTCATTTGGTTTCCCAACACCTTTCGAAAATGTTCTTCTAGCCATCTCTCGACTCCCTTCTGCTATCTATCCACAGCAGTACAAAAGAAATTATTAGAGACTTCTCTTTCCCTAATGACGGAGAGCTACAATCTGTACAAGTTGCCTTAAAGGATCAAGCTTATACCAATGATGTTACCGCCCTGTTCCACAATTAGAAGGATATATTCGAATGCCTCTCAATTCTCTCCTATTATAATCATGCATCAGCCTCGACCCTGAACACAACGAAAACAAAGATATTCTAGCTGGAGGTTAGTCTCCCCTTGCCCCTCTCCAGCAGATTGGTTCTCTTAAGCCTACTGACAGTGTTTTCGAAATACTGGGAATTGCGGTAAATGAAGATCCTCTAGTTTTTAGGAACTCCAAGTTAGACAAGTTATATTGTAATTGCTGCTCGTTACAAATACATAATGATTTTCTTGCATTGAAATATATAACATCAACCTCCGAGTCTTCTCCCTTCTATTTTACTCCGATGACGCCAATTTCTGGACCTTTCTTTGCAATAAAAAACAGTCCCTGCTGTCCGGTTTCGGTAAGGGGAAAAGATGTCTGCCAGTGAGGAAAGACATCTTGATCATCCCAAAGGAGTTTGGTAGTTTCGGATTGTGGGGCATAGATAGGCTACTCCAAGATGAAGAGTAAAGTTTCTGCGTAGGTTCCTGGTGATTCCTTCCTTCGCTAGAGGTATGGCCTTATCTGTCTATCAGGAAGGTTTTCTGCCTTGCCATTCTCCTACTATAAGAGCAAAAAGCTCGGTCGACCATAAAATCAAGACTTTCATTAGCAAATTCTCTGATTTCTCCATAATTCAAGCAGAAAAATCCTGGTTACAGATAACCGCCAACAAAAGAAAAAGAAATATATTGTTTGTAGCGTCTTTGCGACTCAGTCTCAACATTATTATTCGTCGAAAGCATCCAATTGTGGATGAACCTAGTTATAGATTAGTTCCTTCATCGTTCAAGAGAGTCTCTGAAGGATTATATATGGATAAAATTTTGCAAATTTCGAGGTTAACTGGTCATCTCTTTAATGTTCAAATAGGAGCTGATATCTGGAAGAGAATGTAGAACGCTCTACCTTTACTATCTATCTCATGATTATGTGCGAGTATCGAATTTTCTAAGACAATTCTTCCATGGCTCGCTACGAAGCTACCACAATTTCTTCGTCATTACGGATGTCCCTAATGTACGTTCAGGTCTTAAGAGAAGAATTGTTGTTACTGCGATGCCGGAACTGGAGACATAACTCATCTAACATACCAATGTTCCAACATGTTACGATTGTGGCATAGATTCTACTACCAATCAGAAGATATTCTTGAGGAATTTATTCAATCCATATTTTTCTCAAGGCCAGAGGGTCTGATACCCAAGTCAACACCCACCGGCAAATATTTGTACACGATCATGATTATGGAGAAAGGCTTCCAGATTTGGGAGAGCTCAAAATCTTTCAAATAACAGCTTACCTGGCTACAGATATCAGAAGGTGATTACTTTAAGGAATGGGAACCAGAATAAGTTGTCCAACTGAGATCAAGATGAGGTAATCCAAAGATTTTACTATGTATAGAAGTTTTATACATAAAATTACATAAACACCATAGCAAAATGAAGCTAGAACCTTACCCACAAACATGGTTTACTCTCCACTCCACTCCACAAAACTAGGAGTTCTCCAGCTTTGAAAAGAAAAAACTTTTTTTTTCTTTTTTTTGTTTTGTTTCTTATTTTCTAAGCCTTCCAAAAACGGTTTAACCTTCTACTTTAGCATGCATGGAACACACGCCTTGACTTTAAGTCAACCACCCACCACTTCCAACAATTAAATCAACACAAATACAAGATAAATTAATTAAAAGTCGCGTAAACCCGTTTCTGGGCTTGTATATTAAAAGTCAGGGCCACAGGGGTATTTTATTTTTTTTTTTTTTTTCAAATTATTTCGTACCGCGTAACCACTTGTACACACATACAACTTCATATGTATGTAGGAATACCGAGCTCAATTCACGGTTATAATTGCCTTCTGACAAGCAATACCTAAAATCAAATGACATGAACAGAATAGCACAATCTATTATTGAGAGGATAAAAGAGAGAGGAAGACGTTATTAAAATATTTGATGAATGGCAGAGTTTGGTTACATGTAGTATCCGTACTATTTGTATGTAAAAAAAGAAAAAGTATTGGTTAATAACAAAATGAATCTGCGAGCAAATTACGATTACATATTACTAATGTCTGACAGGCTGAAGTATCTCATGTACGGTCAAAACGATACAATCAAGTCAATCAATGATGATCATATAAAAATGAACCCCCCAAAAATAATTTACAAGTTGCAAATATTTCAAGGTATTTTGGCAATAACGTCATTCGAAGTATTTCAAAAAATTTGTAACGTGAAACCATTGTATGTACATACATAAATGATTACACATACTATATGTGCAAATGTTAGTATATGATACTCATGTAAATATAGTCCACATGTGCAGGTAGATAGTTATACTGATTACAAAAAATCATCAAGAAAGTAAAAAAATGAACTTAAAAACAATTGAATGTAAAGTCCTGTTTTAAAAATAAGACTGTAAGGTTAATAATGTTGGCTCTGTTGAGGAAAGAACAATACAGGCAAAACGGAGTAACTCAGATGTATGTGGCATGTTTCTTCTATGCTAATATAACAATAGTCTAATATATAGAAATGCACATATAGTTTGGCTATAGAAAAGAATCTGGATGTGAAAAGAAATCGTTGGGCGCACAGTGTGAATTTTTTTTTTTTTTTTTTTTTTTTTTTACATGTATGAAATACAGATAAACTGTTGCCGACACGATTATTGAAGAATATATATGTTCCATACCTTCATATATACAATGTAGTACTAGAAGTAATTTTAGATCGGTTCAAGTTTGAATAATCAATTATCGTTTCCTATTTAGTTCACATACTCTACGTGACGCATGCAAATACATATGATCATGGAAGTTTCTTGACTTGCATGTGATAATTTATGAAAATTATATAGGACTGCAATAGTAGTTGTAGTAGTATGATGAATGAGCGTATGTATAGTACTAGTAGAAGTATTTTTATCTGTAAATCTGTATAAATCTATACAGGCAAGATACACGACTAATCAAACTATTATTCACCCTGCACTTGTGTAGTGAATTGAAATCTCCTATAAGGCAAATATTTGATTAATCAATATCTCGCACTATAGTATCCACGACGAATTCACAAGTAAGCGTTAAAATTCCAGGCCTGAGAACTCATACCATATACTTACATGGGCTCTTACACAATCTTTTCCAATAACTTCGAAGATCTACTGTAAAAGTAGAACTAGGGTTTTGAAATTAAGACATCAAGCGAATTGTTGTGTACATATGTACATTTACAACTTGCATCTATAGCCAAAAATGGGTGCCTATTAATAATAAAAAAAAATTCATGGAGAGCAATATATGAAGGTAAAAAAATTTTATTTTTTTACTTTTATGAAAGAAACAAAAAAAAAGGTTTTCATCTGAATTAACTCTTGATCAAGTATTCTATCGTTATTAAGAACACAAAAAAGATAATATTCAAGAACAAAAAAAAGATGTGCATTTTGAGGGACAAAAAAAATTGTTAGAAATTTCGTAATAAAGAAAAAAAGATAAATGGATCTTGCATGTCAAGTTCAAGTTGACTCCAAAGTCAGAAACAAATTAGGTGCACGCATGTCCACAAAAGTAGAAAGCTAATACAGCAAATTTGAAGCAAGCAAACAAGCTTGATGTGAGATATGAGCAAAGTTGTGAACGGCGCAAGAAAATTGAAAGGTGCGTGTATACATAACTTTTTAAAAATGGAAAAATATACTAATGTTTTATTTGTAAATTCCTTTGTAACCAATAGGTGTAAAGAGAAACCTTATACAAAATATAGTACCCGAGATAAATGTTGACTATATGGATTTTTTTTCTAATTTCCAAAAAATAATAGTAATAATAATAAATAAAGAAATAAATACTAAAAAATAAGAGAAATAAATATACAAACAAATACGAACATAAGAAATATGATATCCTCTTTAATTTATTATAAAAATCTTATTATTATTTTACCAAAGATCAACACTAATAGCAGCGATAAGCCTGGTCTTGCAAAGACTATTGCCTAGCGTATACGTTATAGATACTATGTAACAAAGTCTAGCAATTTGATTTTTGTTTTAATATCGTACTAAGAAGTAGTACTATGAAACTTACATCAACTGGATATAGTATGTACATATTTTTTTAATATTTTTTTTAATATTTTTTTTAAAAAAAATTTTAAATTTATTTTTAAATTATTTTTAAATTATTTTTAAATTTTTTTTAAATTATTTTTTTTTTATTTTTTTTTTTTAGCTTTATTTTGTTATGGTGTTTACGTGTAATTACTAAGAAATCCAAAAATTATATGTTTTTATATATAAATAAAATCTTTGAGGTAAGCTCATATTGAGCTCAGTTGGGGAACTTTAATAGCATCGATTGTGTAAATTACAAACTAATTATATAAAAAAAAAGATTTTTACATATGTTTCATAATATTTAACCGTTTTTTTTTCTTGTAATTATCATCGCAAAATTTTCAACTGCTTTGAACTTGATAAATCTATTTACTATGAATAGAAGATATCTCGGTAGGCCCTCTATAATCACAGAGAGTTATTTATTCTCATGTGCATACCTATTGTATGTATGTTTGTACATCTCAATTCTTTTACATCGTATTTTTAAGATCCAACCCATGACGTTACGAACGAGTCTTGTTTTACATCATTTACATGTTTGTCGTTGCGTCCACCTTTCCTTCTGTCATATTATGCGCATACATTGGGGAGTACATATATATATTTACCTAACCCTCACAATCTTGTCTGGAGTAGAGATCTCGGAACGACTGTCTCATATAATTTGAGATGCAATATACACTGTGAATACATATGTACATTCCAAATGTGTGTGCATACATAGTATTTGGTACACATGTACGTACATGCACAGTGTACATAAATGCATGGTATAACTGTTAAGATTTCCTTAACATCTTAACTTAACATCTCGTATAATATTTGATTCATTTTACACGTACACAGAGTACAGGATTCAGACGCAGACACCTGGGCACAACCTAAAATTCACGTACTCTACACCATACAAATGTTGTATAATTTTATTTTTCATCTAGTCCGTTGTGAAGGTATGTACACAGCAACAAAACATTTAGCAACTTTTTTTTTTTTTTCATTTTACAAGAATGGGATGAATGGCGATGATATCGGATAATTGGTCAGCGATATCAGTATATTCACAAACGTATAGGAACCAGTATAAGTTTTACAAGCTAAGCTCAATATGAGTTAACCCAAAAGATTTTATATAAAACCATATAATTTTTGGATTTCTTAGCATATAAATGTTTCATACATAAAATTACATAAACAACATAGTAAAATAAAGCTAACCAAAAAAAAAAAAAAAAAAAATATATATATATGTTATATATATACTAGGTAAGTACGTACATATGTATTTTGTTGTTGTGGTAGCCCATTGGTATGTTAATGCTTCTATCACACTAATTTTGACTTTCATTTTTTATTCTGCGTATATAGAACCACCAATGATAATCTTGCCCAATATCTGTCCAAAGACTATTTGATTTTCCAAATTTCGTAAGATCTGCAATTTTTAAAAATTTGATTATTATTATTCTTATATCATTTTTATATATTTCATTTCCTCGTTACTAACTCCACCAGAGTAAAAATGTATCAACATTTATCCATTGACTTTCCCAAAAGTGATTTGAGCAATTCTCAAATATCCGTTTGAACAAAAAAGATAGAAAAGAAAATTAAAAATACATTCCAATTTCTATTTTTTCTTCATCATCTATAAACGAGAGAGAGAAAGGAAATAAAAAAGTTTGATTGTATCCAATAATGCTGGTGGCAACTAACTTTCTTTTATATATGTCATACATGTACATATGCATGTAGATATATACAAGGTATGTAACAAGATGTATATTATTGCACAAAGTGTTTTGTAACCATCTTTTTTTGAACCAATCAAATTAAGAGAATGATACGATCCCTCAGATTATGTGTATATTTTGAAAGGATGATGTGCACGGTGTATATAATGTCAATCGAAAGCAAACGCATGTAGCAAATATTCATCTATGTATGAAGAAATATAAATATGATGAGAACTCCATATTTTTCTGTTCTCTTGCATAGGGTTCAATATCATTTGCTTGTTTGCTTGTTTGTTTTTAATAGCAAACAACGTTATAACCATGGTAAAAAATATCATGTTGGTTTAAGCACATATGAAGTTGTACACTATGTACTTATCTACAAGAAAAGAAAAAGTGGTTCTTGATATTTTTGTAAAATATATATACTATTACATGGTACCCATATGCACATTCATATATATGTACATACATTAATATGCATTCATACATATTTCATATATATAGTACTATAAACATTGAAACATTGATAACAACATGCGCTCCACCGTTACATGTTTAGGTCATCACAAGTGATGAAATATATCTGTGTAATGTATGACATATGTAATTTTTTTTTTTTTTTTTTTTTTTTTTTTTTTTTTTTTTTTTTTTTTTTTTTTTTTTTTTTGGTTAGCTTTATTTTGCTATGCTGTTTATGTAATTTTAAGTAATGATTTAAAGTCTAAAGCTTTTTTGTGATGAGAAATCCCAAAATTATATGGTTTTATATATAAGGAAAATCTTTTGGGCTAACTCATATTGAGCTTAGCTACATTGTGAAAACAACTAGGAAGTCAATAAATAAGTAATACAGTGCATGATACAACTTATATACTATACGTAGACAACAAGATATTAGTAAAATGAAAAGAAAATTTAATAAAAGAAATTTCTCTTCTGCGATAGTAAATAAAATAACATGCTCTTCTATGACAATCTAGCTCTGTAACACTTTATTGCCCTTTCAACTGCAAGGGGAAAAACAACACAGTACATGTACTATGTGTAACACAATAGGTTTCTAAAATAAGAAAAAGGTTCTTGCAATTGCAAATAGGACTACCAAAATGAAAAAAAAAAAAAAAAAAAAAAAAAAAAAAAAAAAAAAAAAAAAAAAAAAAAAAAAAAAAAAAAAAAAAAAAAAAAAAAAACTACATCTGTTTTGATTGTTGCTGTGTAAACTTTTGCTAAAGTTGATAAACACCTACATATGGAGTATTAGTTGTAAATGCTAAATCTGATTTTGATATATGGTACCGAATGTTTGGCTTTCCTACCCTTGTGAACTCATGACAGATAATGCAACTTGGTAAATGCTTCGAGCAACAAAAAAAAGTTTAAATACAGAAAACATAGCTGAAGCCACATTTAATACCTTGTTTTGCTGTAAATATGTATTTATATGTAAAAGCTCACGATGCAGTAAGCTTGCTGCTATCTTCTATTGTTTATAAGGAACTTTTGTGATTACTGCTATAATGTGTTTGGCTTTCTACCTTCGATTTGACGGTAATACTTGAATTTTGCAAAACTCACTATGGAAGTCGTTTCTAGTAGTATATACTCCACTAGTGTACTACTACAGGCCTCTTTGGAAACCTCACAACCATACTGCATGATTTATCCTCTTCTTTATACCTATTTGGTGACCTCTAGATGTGGTGTTGTAAAGTTACTATATTCGATACAATTAGGTTTACAGAAATTGAAAAATACGTACATATTTTGACCTTTTTTTCTCCCCGATCTGAGATTTGTTACATGTATACACTCTTAATATATTATAGAAAAACGACATGGGGCCATGGGGAAACTCAGTAAACAGATGTATCGTGATATGTATGATATAATAAGAATATATTAGCCCAAGGCACTATAAGATATAGGGTTATATGGATTTTGAGTAAAAAATGCCAAATTCAAAATCTTGGGATTGAGATTTCATGTTTATCATTTATTTTTTTTTTGTTGTTGTTGGATATACGAGAAGCCAAGTTTGACAGGCCATTTTTGAATGTAATTTAAAGCAAATAGTTGTATTTTATTAAAAAAAAAGTTTTTTTTTTTTTTTTTTTTTTTTTTGGTTAGCTTTATTTTGAGTATCAAGTTTTATAGAAATAAGTGCGTTTTACAAGTATATTACTATATAGCAAATGTTCTACATGTTAACAACAGAAAGGATGACAGTTCTAGTGCAATAAACATTTGGATACGAGATTTAAATTAACGTTATTTTGTGTTGTTGTAGTTTTCAGTAGCAAGCACGTTAAATGTATTTACTATAGCTGGTTCCACCTATGTAAGTTTTAACTCTACCATATCTAGTAGGTATGTAGGAAAACTCTGAAAGAAGGAGCTATGGGGGTTTAGTGAATTTGACCATATATAATTATTAAATAAAATAAAATAAAATAAAATAAAATAAAATAAAATAAAATAAAATAAAATAAAATAAAATAAAATAAAATAAAATAAAATAAAATAAAATAAAATAAAATAAAATAAAATAAAAGTAGAAAAAAACATAGAAGTGACTTTTTAAAAAAAAAAAAGAGGAACCCATTACATAATAAGGAACGGATGGTAGTGGTTGTCGGAAAAATAACCGGCAATCCACCATATACACAGCAACACACATCCTATTGCCAAGTCCATATAACCTAGGTTCTGTTCCTTGTACACAACAATCTGACTACCCCACTCATCTCCAGAACAATCACTCACATACAAGTTCCCGAGTATTCAAATATCAAAAAAAAAGCCTCTACAATTGAAGGTTCTGAAAAATGGAAATAATAATAAACATTTGGTTGCCTGATAGATCTATACCGACTTACTTAGGTTGTATGTACCTACGTAGGTAGATAGTATTTGAAATGAATGGAGAATTGAAATAACCACACAGAAAGGGGGAAAAGTGTACTAGCAGTAAAATAAAATATTGTTGTTGTCATCACAAATTGGGCTATTTGTGTTGCACAGTCCCATTTCCCCTCCACAATTTTACTTTCTATGCCGTTATTTTATATTAATTTATTTTTTTTTTTTTGGAGAGGAGAGGGATAATCCAATACTCATTCCCCAAATGTGGGGTTTCTTTCCCCGGAACACTATTTTTTGAGGAAGAATAATTCAATTGTCTAGTCTATGTACATGTATGTCGGTATATAAGGAACTCTTCGAGGTTATTTGTTAACTCCGTATCAATAGTATTAACTAAGAACTGTAATAATATATTTTGTGAATAAATATTTTTTTAAAGAAAGTAGTCATAAAAAAATAGTTTCATTTCACTTCATTATATATAAAAATAAATAATTTCTTTGTATCATAAGCATCATCATCATTATTAATATTATTATTCCAATAAATAATAACACCTTTTTGTTTGTTTGTTTGTTTGTATGTTTGTTTACTTGTTGTTTCTATTAATGGTGATTATATCGCACCATTACTTCTATTTAAAAATGATGTTGATAACACACCTTTTCTTGCAAATCCCATTACTCCTGTTCCATTTTCTGTTCCAAATCCTCCGCCTCCTCCTCCAGATCCTGAAATGTAGTTCGGCGTACCAACATTCATCATCGCCATCGTAGGAAGTCGTGTAGAAGAAATTGATGTTGTCCCCATAGCGGTTGAGGTCGTTAAAGAGGTTGAAGTCAACGTAGAATGTCCCGACGAAATCATTGCATAAGAAGATTGTGATTGATCAGCTGTACCGTTGGATCCAATCTGATACGCAAATGACCGCATTGCTAAACTCATCAATTCTGCAAATCCCCAAGTCTCACATGCTTCAAGAACGTCAGCACATATCAAAGTTATGCTCATAACAAGATTATCAGCTTTATTGTTAGCCAAAATCCCAGATTCTCGACATACATGTTCAATTGTAGCATACATTTGACGACTGCTTTGATCTAATTGACTATCGTACTGGTTGTTGTCGTGTGGATTTTGATGATGATTATGGTGGTGATGTTGAAAATTATGAATCTGATAGTTTCGACACCACATAATAAGCAACAATGTAGTTTCAAAAAAACATAACAACGTTTCAGGACAACCTATAAAAAGAGGTGAAGAAAAGCCACTGCAATACAAAGAAGATCCAGAGACAGTTATAATCCTGAAAAGATCAAAACATTTCCCCACTAGTGGTGTTAAGGTCGGATTACATAGAGTTTGTGAATGTAGCAGTGTTGCTAAAGTGGTTGAACAGGACTTTGAAATATCGTGCGGAACATGAAATCTAATTGTTTCTCGAATAGCTGACATATCAATTTGCAGTCGAATATGTGACACAAGTGACAAAACATAAGCATCAAGAATAATTGGATGGGTATGTGTTTGAAGTTTGTGTAAAATTGACTCATGAAGTGCTGTTGTGTGTAAAGTTGGAGAATCAATCGAAGTCATTATAGCAACTGATGGTGTACTCATTAATGCTTGTGTTACTGATTGACCACTATTAGGTTCTTGATCAATTGCATTAGTCTCCCAATTTCGTAATGTTTGTAAATGATAAGCGCATTGTTCTGGAGACTGGTTTCCCGGATTAGTGTTTTTGTACTTCCAAACTTGTTTAAATAAAGCCGTACCCAAGATCCGTAATGCCATTGGAGATAATCGTAAACTACTTATACTGTCATTATTATTATTGTCATTTGCACGAAATGCATCAAGAGCCTGCTGAAATGTTAATGTACACGGAACTATAGGAGTACCAGGTATATCAGAACTCCAAGTGGATTCTGCACAAGGAAGTTGAATATCTGTAGGGTCAAATTGAGAGGGGTAATTAAAAATTGCAGTTAATGATCCAAACACGACATAAATTGCGTAATAAGTCCGAATGACACTTTCTCGTTCAATTGGATCTAATATACTGTGCAATTTGCTAATATGAAGATTGATAAACTCAAAAGTTGGTGATTTAATACTTGAAATATATTGTAATCCTGATACATCACCACTCCAAGAACAATAAATCAACGACGTTAATAATGATTGAATAGCCCATAATGGAACATTTTTCGAAGTAGAACTAATGGTGTTGTCATTACTATTAATATTACTATTGCAGTTACCATTCCTCAGAATAGTTTGAAGTTCATTTTTGAGTCGGTTTTGGAAATATATTGACATATTGGCTTCTCGGCACAATAAAGCACCAATGGAACAAACACCACAAAGTAAGCTTTCTTTCCCTTCAAAGTTGAGCGATGTTTTATGCAAAAATGGCAATATCGGGTGAAAGTAAAGAAAGTAACAGGTTAAATATCGATTGATTTGCACTGTTGACATGTTGTCTGATTCGAATGGTGATCTAACAATTTTCGGATGCCCACAATATTCGACACCAATACTATTGCTATGACTACTTCCAGTACTACTACTACTTACACTACTCCTATCACTGATGGTGCCAATACCAGTAAATCCATCAGAAGGTCCGAATGCTAATGGCGATATTGAAAGTTGTGAATTATTTTTCCCACTTTTTTCTCCCGAGACCGATCCATCTCCGACCGCCGCTCCGGTAGGAGTTCCGTTCCCAGCACTTTTGATCGAGAACACGTTAATTTTAAACTCTGTTGTTTTCTTATCGACATTTTGAACAACATTAGCACCTTGTTTTTTGCCATGAATAGTTCGTTCGTGTCTTAATAACAAATCTTTTCGAACAAATTTTGACATACATTTTGAGCATTCGAACGGCTTCACTTTACTATGAGATTGTTCGTGCCGTTTTTTATGTTCGTTTCTTTTGAACATCTTACCACATACTGAGCATTGGTATGACTTTGGTGTCATCTTGGATGAGATGAGATGTTCGAGAGAACCACAGACACCGTTTTGAATATCGAAATCGTTTTTGTTGTGTTAGGATTTGATGATTGAATGGAAAAAAAATTAGTCGGGTAAAAGACAGTTGTAAGCAAAGTGAAAAATTGGGAATAAAGAAATATCGAGGACAAAATATATATCCTTCTGCACAGTAGAACAGGATGGAAATCACCAACTACCTTTTTGAGAATAGATTAGAAGGGATAGCGAAGTATTTATAAAAATAATCCAATGAGATAAAAACAACATTTTATGACTTAAAACTAAAATCTTTCTGTCAAAAATGTTTTCCCCTCTTTTTTCCCATTTCCCATTGCAAAGAGTGGGGTTTTTTTTCTGTCTCCTCCCTTTTTCGCTCGTAACCCTGGCCCTGCTTTTTTTGCACCCTCCTTTGATCCCCGCCCTTTCCACAATATGCGGCTGTGCAAGTTGTTTTTTTGGGATGAAAAATTAGCTTTTTCGGCTCTTTTCACCTTTTATTGTTTCTCTATGTTTTATGTTTTATGTTTTATCTTTTTAATACTTATGACAAAGGACTTGAGGCTTGCTTTTCTTTACTATAAATATAAATTCTCACAAAAATAACCTTCTTCCCCCATCTTGTACACATACTTCATAATGGCCGACGATATTATTGCTAACAATAAAGAATATTTCAACTCACAACATGCTCATGCTTACGATAACCCGTCGAGTCTTGAGTTAGGACGTCAAATTTCATATCGTATACTTCATTTCCCTATTCCTGAAACTTCAAAGCAATTATCTCAACCTACAAAATATGATGATGATGAGGAGGAGGACACTGAAATAAGCCCATTTTGGAAATCAGCTAAAGCTCTTGATTTTGCCTGTGGAACTGGCATTATTTCACAAAACTTGATTCCTCATGTAACTCAAGTCGTTGGAACAGATTTATCTACTGAAATGGTCAATGTGTATAATACCAAAGTCAACAATCAAGGATTAGAAAAATCGACAATTTGGGCTTACGAAGCTGATCTTATCACTTCGCCAGAACTTATAAATGATCTAGTGCCAGATATTGGGGGATTTGATGCAGTTGTTTGTTCTCTTTCTTATCATCACTTTCCAGATGTAGATGCAGCCTCTAAATCACTTTTTAAAGTCTTAAAGAGCGGTGGTTGGGCATTTGTCGCAGATTTACATAAACATGAAAAAGCGGATACTGTACATCATAATCATCAGCCACACAGCAATAACGATGGCAATAATTTAGATAGTTTGCATACAGTTGCCCATCGTGGAGGATTTACTGCGCAGGAATTGAACAATACATTTGAACAAGCTGGATTTGTCGATATTAGTGCACAATGTCTTTTCCAAGTCAAAACTTGGACTGATGAGAAAGGTGTAAAGAGATTTCAAAATCATCAGAAAGCACAAGAAGAAAATGAAAACGAGTCAATTGAGAAACTGTTTGGTGTTCCAATTTATGGAGTTAAAGGTGAAGGTGAAGATAAGCAATATCTTGTGAAACAAAAAATGATATTAGTTGTTGGGCGGAAACCGTGATTGAACCTATTCATTCAGGTACATGTACATACCAACAGGTACACAATTTTTGCCGCATTATATATATTTCTGATCGGTAATTTTCTTTCCAAGCTTCAAATTTTCCAGTACTTATTTAAACTCTCAATTAAGAAATAGAATCGGTATAGTTTCATTAACATATGTGCGCAAATATTGAAATAAACTAAAATATTGAAATAAAGCAGATATCAAACCAAGAAATAACTATGTAATATTGATATATATAATAGCAAATCGATGTTAAAAAGCCAGTACGGAGACGAACTTAGGCTGCTTGAAAAGTGTCTTCATTGCCGTCGACATTAGTACACTCAGTCGATTCTTTACTAGAATCCACGACAGTATTTTTCTTTTTCCTTCCCAATCCTTTGACAGGGATATGAGTTCGCTTGAACACAAAACCAGGATGAATGATAGTCAATGAAAAAGTTCCGATAAACACAATTAATGCTTCGAGAACTAAAAAGTAAGTTTCGTGTAGAATGAGATATCCATCCCAACCTTCTGCTAATTCAATCATTCTGTAAATACAACGGATGTAGATAAGAATTGTACATACACCAATTGCCCAGAAGAGAGGAGTCCAGAGTTTTGAATGAACTAAATGAGCATAGTTGGGGTTGTATTTGATAGAATCAGGTGAATGAGGAGGGAGACGACTGACTCTGTAAATGAAATCTACACATAGGGAAATGAACAAGGTCATTGAAGCGACTTGCACAGCAAGACCTGCCACCATAACGTGTGTACCAGAGTCAGTTTCCTTACCCTGTTGTAATGCAGTTGCTGCCATACCACCACCAATTGCCTGTAGTACGATCGAGAAGACATCACAAGAAATAAACACATAACTATAATGCATTGGCTTCAACCTACTTACACCTTCCTTATAGATCATTGCATACTTTGCTAGCAAGTAATAAACACCGCCCATGAAAAATGCTGGTGCCAATGTCAAACAAATAATTTGAACAAGGAAATAGTTCAATTCATAAGGATCACCGTTAGACAAAAATCGGCCTATATATCCAGCTGTTTCAAGGCCAAATCCAATGAAAAACGCTGTTCCAAACCACCATTGTCGGTACCATAATGAAATTGAAGCGTTACAAAACCATCCAATGGCAAAACAAATAAGGGCTGCTAAATTAGCGCCATAATTGGGAATAAATCCATAAAGGTTATTATAGTGGTGTGGTGGGGATGCCGAACTCATGTTATTATCACATAAAATTTACATTCGATAAATAGAAAGAAAAAAAAACGAGATCTCCAGTCCTATAAAAAAGAAATAGAAAAATATAGAAGTTAAATAACATTCGACCCAAAGTCTACAACATCTCTGGAAAGTCTTTTCTCCCATTTTCACAGTGGCTTTGCCAAATCTATCCGAAAGAAGATAATTATCTCAACAGAAAAACATACAGAATAGGTGACTTACTAGAAACAGTAATTCCGGGCTATATACACGCATAGTATTTGAATACTACCATCTCATGTAATTATTCCGAAACGTTGAGTTTTGTTACTGTATGGTGCATCATGTTTGTTCGATGAATGTAGTCTTGCAGTGTGAAAATGTTCATCAATTAGCAGATAAACACTATCCAACTATTACGCAGTATTATAATAATAATAATCTTGGAAGCAACGGGGCAATTATTACGCCGTGTGCTACCTTCAACCCACACACCTTATGGACTTTGTGAACGTGGTTAAAATATTATTCAGTTTGCTTTTTATTCCTTTCCTGTATCTCATTGGTAATCCTCTCCTGATTTAGAACATGTTTGAGCCTATCGCCTAAAATACACGATGAAGGCTATGAAGCATCATTACTTTCTGCATTTACTTCTAATACAATGTTAGTTAGGTAGGTACATAGGTAGGTATGTACATATGTATGTTTATATTACAACCAGCTAAGGAAATCTGAATAACTTGTATGTTTATATTACAACCAGCTAAGGAAATCTGAATAACTTTAATTAAAAGAAGTTTGACCTACACAAAATGTAGAATTATGTAGGAGAAAAAGAGGAGTCTGACGGACCAATGGCCCTGATAAACTCGATTTCTTCTGGAGGTTAGGGAACCTGTGCTCGAAATACTACACGGGGCGAGTCCGTGCATAGGGTACGAGAGTGTGTGTGTGACTCGTTAGGACTGGGTGAAACATAGTGAAGTTTTGGCCTTGGAGAAGGAGCTTCGGAGATCTTCGTGTAATAGTTTATAGGGCTATGTACGAAACTTTTTATATGACGTAGAATCGTTGTACCCAGATAAACTACTGACGACACATGTGGGTACTTACAATGTACTATATATGAAGGTAAACTTGCAGACACTTCAATGGAAGTTTATCTTCCTACATTTTAATTATTCGCTGTATATTGTTCATTGAATTTTTTATGAACTTCTTCAATATGCTAAAAAAAGAATTATCCATAAATGAGTTCAATCTACAAGTGTATCTACCTAGGTACCTACCTTGGTATGTATGTACATGTTAGACTTCATTGTCTATTTATATGCAACAATAACTTAGAATTCAATCTTTATATTAAATTTTATTTGCATGATAAGAATCAGTGGAGTATAGCCACAGATGTACATACAATGTATTTATAATACAGACACCCAAAATAAAATATTATCAACCAATTATGGAGTGTCCCCATCGAATTATCTCTAACCACAATTATCTCAGCCTCCATATTTTATCAACTTAAAAAATTAAATCGACAGAATGTATTGACATTGATTAATTTCATAAAAACAAATGTGAAAATAATAATAGTTTCTTTTATTCCCATTCCTCTAATCTTACTCTTCTTCTAACTGTACCTTCACTATCAGCAAAAATAATTTCATCCTTGCCTTCAATTCCAATCCACGGACCTTCTAATGGTCTCACTAAATTGGGATTGACATATTTCTGAAACCTTTCTCGATCTTCATCTAACGTCTTAGACCCTAATATCCTACCTCTACGCTGCTGTTCAAGATCTGTTTCAGGGAGTTCTGAGGTGTTATATGTATCAATTGCTGTTAATGCAATAAAGTGACTCAAAGGAACATAATCTTCTTCAAAATTATACCAGAAGAAAAATGTTATCACTGGTAAAGGCGCTAAAACAGTTGCTAAAAAGTATGCTTTTTGAAGAACTAAAATTCCAGTCATTGTTAAGTGAAATAAGATTATTCCAACGCTAATTCGTCTTAAAATGATAATCCACGATTGACCTGTAGAATGCTGAGGGTGAACCATGGAGTACATTAATTGGTATTTATAAGTGAAATATCCAATCAAAAAATACATGGCTCCAAAAAACAAAATTTTAGAAGAAATAACACTGTACAGCATTACAATGATAAAAATTAATATCGGTTGCGGTAGATGAATGCCGTAGTTGAAAATAGGTGGGCGAAATCGGTTTCTGTGATCTCGAGCACTTTGGACCCCAATCATGCTGAATGGCAATTCGATAATACTACCTACTTGAAGTAACCGGAACGGGAAAATACCAACTCCCTGCAAAATAATCAAATCAACATAAAATAACGAAAATCTCGTCAGTGAAGAAGCTAAATTGACTGCGATTTGTGTGGTATCCTTTAGTAAGGCCCAATAGTCACTAAAAGTAGCAGCAACTGTGAAAACTAAAAACATATTGAAGAACACGTAGAAAAAATTCTTGCTGATAACAGAAAGTTCCACATCACCATAGGAAATAAATCCCTGGAATCCAGCTAAATACCAGTAGAGATAGGGGAAAATAAAATTGAATAATGTGAACACTAAAGGAGGAAGAATGCCTGTTACAAAGGTACCGAACCAACCATCCCATTCAATCTTATCATATAGCCCAGGCCAAAGTTTTTGAATAGTTTTAGAGTTCAAAAGAGAAGCCAGTGATGAAACAGGAATAATGAAAACAATTGTTAATATGGCAATGGCAATTGTAATAGTGTATGTGCGAATCATTCGTTTTTTGTATCCTAAATAAAGATTTTTCCAAATAATATCATGAGGAGCTGGTGCTGGTTTCGCAAGAAGACGATGGGGTCGAGGATCCAAAACTGTTTGAGCAGCCATTTGAGCACTGGCAACACTGTCCATTGTTACAAATGCTGTATCTGTTGGACTATACTCTCTTTCTCTCGCAACTTTGATTTGACTATCCAAATATTCTAATTCACTTGTATAATGTTCAATAATATCCACCTTCGTCTTGCTGAACCATGAGATACGCTCAAAAGGTCTCTTAAATGCATATCCATTGTTAACGTCACCCAACTGAAGTGTTGTTGAAGCAATTAGATCTTCATCCGATTCATCCGTTGGCAAATTGGTTTGTGAATCTTCGTTTTCTCCATTCAATATTTGACCCGTCATTCGAACAGCTTCAGATTCTGTGTTATCCGGTGTTGGTAAAAATGAACTAGAATTTTTCCAAGTAGGACCTAAATATTTTGCCCAAGCATGCTCTAATTTGTCAATTATAGTTTTTCGTTTGTCAAATAATTGATCGAGGTATTCCCAGTCACGACATAGATTCAATGTTCTAACTGATCCAATTCCAAGAGATTCAATATGATCTTTCAATGCGGCTTCTGTTCGAAGTTCTGACGGGATACCGGACAGTTTGATAGTTCTGTCTGTGATTGAATTTTGCTTCCCGAGATACATTTGACGCACCTGTAAGACTTTAATTGTTTGTCGTAACATTAAATACGCTGTAAGAAATGTAAATACATATGTGAACACAACGTAAGTCCACAAATAAGATTGGTAATCATCATCATCAGGTCCTGTTCCATCGTCATCGTCTAAGCTCTTCACATCCTCATACCCATCTCCTTGATCATATCTCCCCGTATAATACCATCGGATAGGACTAATAATTGTAACAGCACAAACTGTCAAGATTGTAAGCAGCTGTATTGATACTTTAAAAAATCCGAGGAACTACAGTATCAGTTAATATCAAATAATCATTCGAGTGATATATCTTCTAACAAATAACTTACCACAAACGCATCCAACCCTGCATGTTCCAATACCTCTTCCTCTGTCACTCGATACAATGACAAGACCCAACCAAAAAACGAGTTCGATAGTGTTGGCAATTCTTTCCTCCTCGCCCGACGAGCTTCATATAATTGCGGGTATTTTCGTCGAAGTATACAAAATGATACCACCGCTGCAACGCCCAATGCTGTAGATACTGCCAGTTGTGCGCCAATAAGACGTACTGGATATTGTAACGGATCAAACGGTTTATCAGAATCGTCGTCGAACATACCAAAATTCATAGTGAAAATATACTTAACTAAAGCAAATATGGTAAATTTAAAAACATCGGAAGATAGATTCAAGAGTTACATGGCTGGAAAAGAAAGTCATAAAATCTCGTACCTAACATGTGATATAGTACATATGCTTTATTTTTATTCCTAACCCATATATTTTTTGGCTAATGCATAGAAAAACGTATTTTGTATGAAAGTAAGACCTTCCCAACTTTTTCCTCTCAGATTCCTTATTACTTTTTGAGACCCAAAACAAAACACGAATCTAGAGCCAGTCTGGTAGAATATTTTACCAGGTCCAATATGACCTTTCACTGCACCAGTGAGGACGGCGTGACTTTCACAGGTAGAGGTTTCTTCCCGTCTATCATCAAGAAAGGAGAGAATAGACCTCAAGTAGTCTACGAATTCCGCTCCCACCTGGACATTCACAGATTCTCAGAGTCTGTGTCCAAACACTTTGGACCTTATGCGGAGATAAGCGATATTGTTCCTGGCCCTGAACCCGTCGAGGTCTGGCGAGAAAAACCGCTTCCACCGATAAAAGTCCCCACCGATCCTCAGAGACCTCCAACTTACACCAGAACAGGCTGCATATGCCTTAGAAATCTCTAACCAGATGAGGGAAGGGATTAAAGAAAGAAAAGCTCCTGTTCTTGGAGGTAGATACAGTTACTCTGTAAGCATGTTTCTTAATGAGTCTGCCAAAGAAAAACCGAGCCTTTTTCCTTTAGAACTAACTCTCCCAGCTTCAAAAGGAACTAGAGCTTCTTCCTCGAACGTTGCCCATTGTATCTACTGTAAGAGTCTCTTCCACACTCGTCCTTCTTGTCCCAATGCGAATCCTTGCAAGATCTGTGGTGAAACCTCTCATTATGAAAGAAAGTGCAGATTTAGGTATAAAACCAATAGAACTTCATATTATAGCACACAAAAGTCTTTGACATGAAATCATTACATAAAATTACATAAACAACATAGCAAAACGAAGCTAAAAAAAAAAAAAAAAAAAAAAAAAAAAAAAAAAAAA
>JAJMJJ010000058.1:38541-61377 GCA_030568955.1 Geotrichum siamense (nom. inval.) | reverse complement strand
TATAAAAGTCGTATAGGAAACGCGAAACTTCCAATAATGTGTTGATTTGCACTCAGCAGGGATGAGACAAAATGAGACTATGAAAGTTATATTTTTTGTTGTTTCAAAGTGGAAATGTGTCCTATAAAGCAAAAGTGCACAAAAGCCCTATCGAGTTTAGACGAGGAACATGAAAATGCTCAAAGTTTGTTGACAAAATTGACTTCTATCTTCATTGCAGACCCTTTTTTACGTCGACATTTGGAGTTTAAGTCTTGCTTCTTTTATTTGTTTTATTTTAGGTTTTTCTTTTTATTGAAAAATGTTTCAGTTTCAAGGACAGACGGCGTATACTTTGTTGGGGCCTGAGAATTGAATTCTCGAGCTCACATACTTCAAGAATTCCCAAGAGCCATTTAGCAATTTTCCAGGACTACTAAAAGTAGCACTGTAGTTTTGCACAAAAAGATGGAATTCAAGTTAACTTATATTAATTTCGGTAAAATCATTATTCCAACAGTCAGGGTTATATCAAGATGCATTTTAAGGACCATAACGCACCTTTATGCACTTCCTATTCCTAAAAAGGTAAATTTACTAAGGAAAAGTTCCAGTGTGCTAGTTTCTTCTTTTCAGGGGCCTCGTGAAACTTTTTTTTCTTTCCTTCTTATCTTTTACTGCAATACCCCTTGAACTTGTACACCTATCAATGGACTATCGCGCTGTTTATGATGCCTTAAAATCTCCTAAGGAGTTTGAAAAGCTATTAAGTGATTCAAAGCAAATTGCAACTGCTCTTCTCGCTGTGAAATATGGGATTTTTGAAACAACAAATGCAAACTCGTCATTTAACTTGATGGCTTTGTCGAAACTACTATCAGAACATCCCTCAGCATGGAATCTTGTTGATCAAGCTCTTATTGATAAAATTGCTGCTATGACAATTGTGCCCGACCAAGCTTCTGATATTCTATGCCCAGCGTTGTCAGTTTTGACTCTTTTCACTCTTGATTTGGAAAAGCATCTAGATAGACCAAATTCCCCTTCTGTGGAGCCGGTCTTACAGCAAGAGTTTATGAAAACCTTAGTCTCTAGACTTCTTTCACAGAATGTTCAAATTATTCATGCTACTCTTCAGCTTATCAACGCTATTATTTTGCGCTACATTCTCACGAACTCAAACAGCAATTCTATGTATTTCGATCAACTACGAGAAGCTGGATTATTAAGATATATTTCTCAGATATTTGATAATAAACCTTTGGCTGCTTCTTGTAGTCCTCAACTATATGACTTACAGGAACTTATACGTGCGGTCTTTAAACAGAATAAAAGCATAGATGTCGATCTTTCTATCCCGGCGCATTTGTCCCCTTTCAAAAAAGTCGAATCTATGCTGACCACTTTAACAGGGGTAAATGATACTGGTACTGTAGATTGGGTGAAATCAGGTTTATCGGAAAATCAGGACCCTGTTTCTGAAATTAACTCTTCGATGAAGTGGGCTGGTCTTCAGGATTTCAGTGAATTTCTTTTACAAGATGATATGATATTCAAAAAAATGTATTTGGAGCATCTTGCTTTTTCGCAACTAAGTTCAGGTTTTCCCTTGGTATCTGCCAGCTTAGCAGTTTCAGAGATAATGTTTGATATATTTGGTATCAATCAATCTTCAATTGATTTTTCCTTAGAATCTCTACCAGAATCGTTCATTCCACCACCCTACATTGTTTCAGAGACCCCAGCTCCATCCACTCATGAGTCTGAAAAAATTGGAAGCTCCATGTTAGACCTTCCTAGTGGTAATAATGAAGTCTCAACCAAACCTAAATTGACAGGTAAATCTTCATCGGTAGAAATAGAACTGGCTAAGCTGGGAAAATTACGACCACTAATGTTTGACTGGAATGTAATTCACTCTACTGGTATCATTAAGTTTCTCAGTCTCTGGCTCTCCTCTTCTGCCCAACGAGAAGATTTCGACAATATTAATGAGGTAGTTCGCATCCTTTTTGCTCAAGCCATTCCTGATAGTGACTTTTCAACTGTTTCCATTGATTCTGTTATTTCCAAGTTGGATAGTCTTTCATATTCTGATATTAGAGCTATTCAACTTCAAAACATTGATGATGAATTAAATAATCAATGGGGTTCTGAGATTAGTTCATTACAAAAGCAATTTCAAGATGAATCTTATAGTTTCGTCAAAGAACAACGTATACGATTACTGTTACGTGGAGAATGGTTTTATGTCGATAACCCAACTCAGCCTCCTCCATCAATTACAAATATTCGTAACTCAGGTTCCCGAAATTCTTCTACTTCCAATATTGCGGGTGTTGCAGCGCCAACTTCAAAAAGATATTTTGTAGCTCTGTCACCTAGTTTACACACTTTACATTATTCTGAGTATCCTTCTCAACTTGAAGAATATCCTGCTGTGGAGGCATTGTCTCGATCGATCGACCTTAGTTTGGTTAACAAAGTTGTTGTCACATCATTGAAGCCGACTACGCAACGCACAAGCCATCTCAGAGTCAATCTCATGTCTCGTACAAATTATTCAAAAGTTTCTTTAATTTTTTCTGGAGCCAAAGAGGGATCAACCTTAACCTTTTACACTGACACTCCTGAAAAGGCAGCAGCTTGGGGCGATGGTTTATTAATGTTGAAAAACAAACCTTTCCAATCAATTGAGACCAAGAAATATATTGATATGTTCGCAGAAACAAAACTCAAATTACAAATGATGCAAATTACTCCTGGTGATTTGGAATATTGTATTAAAAATCCTATTTCTGCTGTCGACTATGAAAGTATTCATACTGGTGATGATTTTTATTATTCTTAATTAAGTTCAATGCTATTTCTACGAGCTTACCTAGTGGTTGTACGTTTAAAAGTTGATGTATGGTTTGAAAGTTGTGTATATATATCTACAATATTTATGTCGATATATGCCTGTATTCAATATTTTTATATATATAATTTAATACTTAATTAATTCGTGGTATCGAAAGAAAATTTTTTCCTTGTTGGTTTTATATTTGTAGAAGACAAGGGTATAGGAAGTCCTACGAAAGCCTAGTTAGGCCTGTTGGTAGAAATATGAAAAGACTTCATATAGTAGGAAGATTCTAAACAAAAAAAAAAAAAAAAACGTGGTAACAATACTTAATTTTCTTTCTTTTTGGATAAAAAAAAAATAATAATAATCTAAAAATTTACAGATAAGTTATAAAAAAATAACAAATAAAATAAAAAATTGATGTAGTAATAATATAGAAATTTATTCCTCTTCGGACTCAGATTCAGCATTTTCAAGCCATTCAATAAATGGTTTAGCAGCTTTTCGAACCTTTTTAGAAATATCTTTATCAACATACTTTTTACTGGCTTTAGAACCCCAAGAAATAATGAGTTCTTCATCAACTAAATCTTCATCATACAAAGCATGCAAAATCTTAGGGACTGCGGGGATTAATTCAGGATGATTAAGACCAATGAATCTTTCGATACCACCAAGAAGAGCTTTTTGATGCTTTTCTGAGGTGACTAATTTTTTTAATAATGAAGAGTGTTCTTCGATTTCTTCAACAATGTCCTCGGTGAACAAAGTTTGGGCAAGAACTTGAACGGTGCGGTGTTTCTTAATGATTCCAAGATCGTTTGCTTTCTTGTAAATTTCAATGTCACTATGGTCATCAGATTCAGCAACCCATTCACCGAACTCGTCGTAAGCTACAGTTTCTTCGTCTTCAAGCTTGAGGTTTGCCAATGATTGTTCGTTTTCTTTCTGACGGGCCTTAACGGCTTCTTCGGAAAGATCGACTGTCCATCCATCATCACCTTCGTCTTTCACGCTGATATTAGAGGCGTCAGCCTTGAATCTATTGAATTCATCATCAGAGTTGTGATCAGCAGGGGTGTTGGCTCCACTTCCATCGTTCTCGTCGTTCATATCGGTAGCACCGGTGTTTGCAGAGGCAGTGGCAGCAGCCTTTTTCTTACCTTGCTTGGTAGACTCAGGAGGGTTCTTTGCAATGTAAGAAGCAAGCTTATGCTTAAGATCGATCGGGGTTCGTCTACCACAAGCTTTACAATCACGGATCAAACTACCATCTTTCTGAACAATGATATCGGTTTCGGGGTTCTTGCAAGCCTTACAAAGAACAAATTTTGTGATGAAGCCATCCAAAAGATCCTGAAGCTTACCAGAATCATGAGAACCGTTCACAAGATATCTGTCATCAGCTTCAAGGATCGTGGTTTGAGCACCCAACTCGAAACCAAAGAATTTGATAATGTAACTTGGGGGACGAGACAAAGCACGGGCAACGTCCGAGGTATTCATGATGGCAGTACGGATACCATTACCTCTGCCTTCGATCTTGGAAATGATGAGAGGCATCTTGTACCTGTAAAAGGGGTCATTATTGTCCCTACAAATGTTGACTAAAGACATATTGAAAATATTGGTGTTGATGAAAACATATAGGTAAACTATGGAAATGTAAGAGGAAGTTTTTTTTTCATTCATTAATTTTTATATAAATTACATAATAAAAAAAAAATTTTTCAAAGGGACTAATGTACTACTACAAATTCATACAAAGAGAATAATCAAAATGTGAAATAAAGAGAAAACAAACAAACATTTGAATATATATTATATGGTTCATAGTTCATGTCGTTTTGTACTATCTTTGAAATGAGTTCAATATACATTTTTTACAAAGAACATGAAAATTTTCAAGTCGCATTTTTTCTTCTACTTGATGCTTATTGCTAGAGACTTATGACATGTAAATCGGTAACACATGTGCTTTTAATACGTCCAGGTTTCTAGTTCAATTTCTTAAACCTCCTATAAAAGGCACCCACCAGAGTTCCCACGATAGTTCCAAAGTAACTTCCTAACAAGATTGTAATAGGCCACTGTTGCCATGGTCGATCCCAATCCAAAGGAATTGGAATAGCACCCATCCAAGCACCAACCCAGGTTCCTACAGCAGCTCCATATACCCCATTCAAGGGTAGTTTGGCTGAAATAATGTCTTTCCAGGTATCTGAATCCAAGTTATATACAAATACAAGTGGTTGAACCGACAGAACGGAGATATGGACAGAGCATAAGAATGTCTCGTAAAGATAGGAAGATACAGGTGCTCCAAATAGGATGAGAAGGAGGAAAACAAGAACAGACATTAGAAGAGAGAGAATAGTAGCAAGAAGGGCTGGAGACACAGAGTTGGAGAGTGTAATTTGGGATCTTCGGTGATGTTTGTTACTATTAGAGGCAGCACCAGATGATGATGCAGCAGAATCACGCTGACGCTTAACGTTTAGGATTTCACCGTCAAGGCCACCCGAAAGACAATACCACAATTGTAGGATGATCAAACTGCCTAATGTATTTCTAATGGAGAGTGCTGGATTGGTAATCAGATTGCCCTTAATGAGACCGATCCAAACAAATATTGACATGAAAATACTATAAACTATGGCATACTGAAGGTTTTGATGAACATGCTGATGCTTAGATTTACTCGCTGGTTTTGTAGTGTTGTTAGCGGTGGATGTAGCTGTAGATGATGATGATTTAACTTTGTAAGGTTCCAATGCTGGAATTTCAATGTCATCTGAAGTTTTGTTAGGCTTGGATGAGGTTGTAGTTGCCGTCGATGGTTTGGACGAACTTGATTTGCTATGTTTTTTAACCATGGTTATGCCCTGTGTTCAATGGTGAATGTGAGAAAAAAGGGGTAAAAGTGAAAAATATGTGGCTACATTTTCCAATTTTCCAGTTCGAACCTGGGATCAGCCAAGATTATGAAAAAAAAAAAAAATTAAAATCTACCAAAAACAGTAATTTGTGTAGAAGGACAAAAAACAAAGACACTACAATCATCATTTCATGCTTGCTTCAAGCATTTTACGTACTTTATATCCTCCATTAAACTTCGTACATGTCACTCTTGCTAGAAGCACCAGTGTTGCCACACGACACATTGATTTGTAATTCAAAGAAATAAGACCCCCTGTAAGTAAAACATCAAGTAAACTGGAATTTGAAGAGCTCACAAAGAAAAACCAAATAATTTCAAAGCCTACAATGATGGCCAGAATCAACAAAATATGAAAGTTGATCAATGCACTTTGTTTTTCTAACTTTTTGCGTTTAGTTTTGTCAGCTTCGATTTTTTTAAAATCGACTAGGTCGTGGGAATAGTTGAAGGAATTGATGACTTGTCGTAGTGATTTGAATCGACTGTCGTATTTTGATTTGGTACGTGACATTGTAATGGTAAGATGATGTGGTAATTAATTTATAAAAGATAAATGGAATTAAAACATTTATATATATGTAGACTATATGTATTGTGTATACAATTGCATATAATTGTTGTCTTTTTGAAACTCAGTAGGGGCATCCTCATCCACATTTGGGAAGCTACATCCACCTGATTTTTCCCACCGCTTTTTTTTATCTACCCCTACAAAATCAAGCCATAGAATATGTCCGAACGATCAGACTCAGCACCACCTGTTACCACATTTTCCTCGTCATCATCATCTCCATACAAAATTATTGCGGAACTTACAGTGTCCATATCTCAGTCTTCTGAACGACTATTAAATACTCACGCCATATTCAGAGCCAACGCTCGGCAAACAGCCAGAACTGGTTCAAAACTTGCAGCTTTTGTGGAAGATGTAAAGTCGGGTATGGAGTTAGATAGTTTGGGATTAGAAAAAGTCGATACTAAAAAATTAGAGCATTTGAAACATAACGATGATAATCTCATTGTTATTGATTAACGTCTATCTTGCATACTTTTAGCAGCTTCAGAACCCACATTGAATGAATGAACTGTGTAATCGGGATCAACCATTGCCTATTGAGTTGCCCCACCTTCCAATTAATAATCAGTAAGATTGGAAATGTCGAACACTGAGTCTTGGTGCATCGTGTTACGTATTATTTTGTTCACTCAACTCAAAATTAGCATTGTATATTTACTTATACTGCAGAATGCAGAATGCACGATATATATTATATATATTTCAGTGTCATTTCAATTATTTATGATTAAGGTAACCCCCATACTATCACTCTTTTATCGGCCCCACCAGTGATTAAAATTTCCTCATCATCAATGACACCTATGTCAATATCCTTTACTTTATTCTTATGACCTCTAATTTCCATTACCAAATCACCAGTCACCATCTCAATTCCTCTTACTGCACCATCATCTCCTGTGACCCACACACCTTTGCCATCGCTACTCCACTTTAATTTAGGAGATGAGAATCTATCTTGTGGTGCGTAAGCTAGCGTATTCAACATGACATCTCTATTGACAATGTCGCCAAATATAACGCGTAAATGAGGTGTATGTGAAGTAGCGATTGCAAACTTAGTTAAATCAGGAGAGACTACTAAATGCATGGGAGTAAATGTAATTAGCGAGTGCTGCGAATCTACTAAGTGAATAGGTTCCAATTCTTCTAAATCATTAAATACTGCAATTCGATGTACAACAGTAGAATCCTGTGTACACGCTAAGAGTATCAGTTGATCACCAGGAACAAATGCAATGGTAGTAGGAAGTTGAAGATATCTCTTTTTGCCAACTTCTTCAAATGTAGCTTTCCCATATGAAAAGTTCAACTTCCAAACCATAATGAATCCATCGAACCCAGCTGTAGAAAGCAATTGACTTTCCGGCTCGTAAACAACTTGGTTTACAAACCTCTTGTGTCCCTGATGACGTCCAATTTCTTCTTTTGACTCCAAATCAAGAACAACTAGAGATCCATCCATTCCAGATGCAACAACCAAACTGCCACTTAACTTAGTCACTGATCTTACTGCTGCATTCTTATATAGTCCCGTCCAGCAATAAACTTCTTCCATTTGATTCAAATCATACATTCGAAGAGATCGATCTGCTCCACAAACTAATGTAAAGTTTCTATCTGGTTGATTAAGTTCTGAACCTGCAACAAAAAGAACACTGATAATAAGTCCCGATGGATCCAAATCACTAACTAGCTCTTTCTGTGTCTTGATAGTATCGGGTACAACAAATCGTGATTCTGGATCAATTGTTGCTTCTATATCATTATTAAAAACAGGTTGTGACTTTAAATATTTCTCATGGTCATTAATAATTCTATAGGTAACAACATGAAATTAGTACTAATGTTAAAATTTTCTTATATTATTGTAAAACTTACGCTCGCAATGTCTCAATAGGATTATCGTCGGTAGATACATAGTCAGACTCAGATCTGAAAGCAGTCAGAGTCTATCAGGAGGTTAGAACATCCACACTACAACTGGATAGGTACACATAAAGAACTTACATTATAGTAGCCTTTGGATTCAAGATACTCTCCCACTAACTGGTCAATCTTTTTATCAATAGTATTCGTCATTTTTGATTATAGCAACTGTATTGAGTTGTAAACGAAAGACGTCCTTGGGTGCATTTGAGCTTTTAAAGCGAGTATATCAAGGTTAGGGTATATAATACTGTACATCTATCACCAGGAAGATACAATTTTAATTTTAGTAATAGATGAAGGTCGCTTTAAATCCAGTAACATCGATTGGTTGTACAGAATACAAACTACTTTATATAACAAGCAAAAGTTTTTACATATTTTTAATATATATGTATTGAAAACTTCCTTATCTTGTGGTTACAATATTAACTGTTTTGTTTTTCAAAGGTAATTATTATGAGCTGATATCTCTACTAATCCTTTAAAATCACAAGCAGTTTTTCACTATTATTAGCATGGATTCCCGCTGTTTTTAAATTATGTACTTCATTATGGTGTTATTATTTATATTTATTGCAAATCTTCGTTAATTTTTTTAATATTTTCAACTCTTTGTTGTATTTTTTTCAATAATTTCACAGGATGTTTCGACCTCTTTCGTTATGTTAAATATATACATGTGTACATAGATTTGTACGTAAGACACTTCAAATCTTCTGAGATTCTTCACCAAATTGTTTAATTGTTTTAAAATGCACCTGGTTGGTGGACATATACAAGTATAATGCACAAAATAATAGTAATAAATAATCTAAATACATAAAATAGGACACTTATATTCTCGAGTCAAAACATTAGTTCAAATATATCATTTCTAATCTCTCCACTACTTTGACCACAAATAACATCAGCAACTATTTCACCGTTATGCGATACTTCCAAAATTTTTCTCATTTGGCTGAACTTGGATATATTGTCCAAACATATTTTCCTTATCACATCTTTATATTCTCCTAATACCATGGTAAAGAATTGTGTTCGACTAATAGGGTTCTCCAGTGCTAGATTAAGGAAATTATATATTGATTCGATCGCTTTATTTTGTGTATCTGTGACTTGTGGGGTAGCGATAATAATATTATTGTGCATAAAGTGATGGGTATGTGAGTCGTACTGATATCCAGAAAGAAATGTTGTGAGAATGGGTATGCGAAAGGATAAGGAAGAAAGGAGAGATGAAATTATGACTTCAAATTGGTGACGTTTAGTATTGAGGTATGAATAAAATGTGGATGTAATGATATCATGGATATGACTAATTGGTGATATGATTAGATGAATGCAAAGGTCCAACGATTTTTCGACATTATTCTGTAATAAAAATGCAAGGTGGAAATAAGAATACATAACTTCCCAATACCATACGTCTATCTGGTTAAGACTAGTTGTAATCCAAAGGTAGGCTTCAAGAGTCTTGAGAAGTTCCTGGCCAACTTCCTCATCAACAATTTCACCCAAATTCCATTGATACTCAAACAACAATATTATTGTGGACAAAATAGGTTTCAGTGTCGGCCGTAAGCCAATGTTTCCGATAGATTCTGCAATATAAACTTTCATAAAAGTTCTCATCAAAAATTCCCTAGCAACTTTAGATTCTGGATCTTTTAACGCAGCAGTCATGATATCAACAAATGGCCCATCTTCTTCTAAAACTGAATTTTGTAATTCAAGACAGAAGTAATACATGAGTTTATATCCGGCAGCGGTCTCATTTCCAAAATCAATTTTAAGCATTTTCTTAAAATTACTCGTCTTTAAAAGAATTTGCATTTCAAGATCTGTACCTGAATTAGAAGGATCTGATAAAGATGTCGAAATATGGGTTGGATCGAGAAACCAATCAACATTGTGGTCGGGAATCATATTTATAAGCATTTCAATGATTTTGCGAACAAAAATATTGTAGCCTTTAGTATTTTGAAATTGAAGGGTTTGGCAATTTTGTTTCATTGAATGCAAAAGTGTGTTGACGAGAGAATTAGACAATTCAACTATTGATTTTGACTGAGATTTTGACATATTGCTCAATTCTATAGTGATTCCGCTAAGAGTAGTAAGTCTATTTCGGTTGGACCTATCTACATGATGGAATAGTCCATCGTCCAAAGATTTTTCCTTTCTCAAAACTTCCTCAATAAATTTATGCTCGTATACTGGATCAATGGAAACCAAGTATCTCATCATCTGTGTTAAATTTCTCTTCCTTTCTTCTCTATAAAACGTATTATCTGTTGCTGATAGTACTTTTGCGTACCAGTAGGGTTCAAATTTATCCTTCAACAAAGATTTATGATACCACTGCCAGGCAAAATAGTATTGAGCAGCAGTATGATTTTCATATGGAATCATTAACTTTGATGAATTAGTCCAGATATCTATCAATTTTTTAAGAAAAGAATCGGTAAACGTGATCTCAGAATTTCCTGACAAAAAGTCTTCAAATGTATCTTTTAACAAGGAAAAGGGAAAAACTGCATTGAAACGGCGAGCAAGCAAGCCTAAATAATCCGATTTTTCATCTGGAACCATAAAGCCAGCTTCCTGGGAATCGATTTTATTTTCAGAAACAGCAGGGGGATGGACTGCAAGCATTTTTTCTCCTGCATCCAAATAACTCTCAATTACCGTCAAAGATTCCATTTTCAAGACCATCGGGAAAGATTCAGATAAGATAATTTTCACAAGTAATTTTCTCAGTAATAATCCCCATTGGGTAGACTTAACCAAAATGCCTGTGACATTTTTTCCAGTCATCAAAGTTTTGAGAAGGTTCAAAGCATGATACGAATACTCTTCATAAGTCCTGAGATGAACATCTCTACTATTTTCTTTGACAAGAAGTTCATACTCATTTAGAGCCGTGCCCAACAATTCATCATACCAGCTCATAGTAGTTTTCATCGATAAATTGCGCGTTAGTTGCAATTTAGTAACTACTAACCACGCGTCTAAAACTACTAGTCTTGCAACCAAATGAGAATTAGGAATTTTAAACTTAGAAACAAGTTGTTCAAGAGGTGGTTGTGTATTTTTGGAAGCTAGCGAATATCTTGTCAGGAGTAGATTATATTGATTCGACAAAGATTGAAGTTGAATTACTGTCAGTTCTTCGGTGCGAGGTGGATAATAAAAACTGTTTAAAACATTGACCCAGTCTACTATTCTTCTGAGTTCACGATTGTTTCCTTCCGCCTTAAAATTAGTCACAGAAATAGCAAAAAGTTTGAGAAATAATGTGAAAATTGTATCATCAGTATTAATGTTCCTGAAATCACCTAATGGAACAATCCCATAATGAGGATAATTGGGTTCTAGATTTGCATAACGAATAGATGTAAAGCAAGAGTAAACAGCTTTTGTAATTTCTTTATCGGGCCTCCAATTCCAAATAGTTGTCAAATGAATGCACCGAACAAGTAAAGCTTTTAAGTAAGATATTATCGAGTTAGACACAAAAAGCTTTGGTGTAAATCCTAGGCCACTGTTGGCCTTTAGAGCTTCAAAAAAAGGGACAACTAAGGAATTAACTACTTTCCAACCATCAGTTGGAGTAAATCCCATCATGCTATATAGGGCATTTGATTGAAATACAATGTTCCAAATAGCCTCATTTTTCTTGATTTGAGAAGCAGATACCATTGTACTATTAACACACTTTTGAACATTGGTAAAGAATGATCCATAAGTTGGATCATTTATAATTGAGGAAACATTATCCATTAATTGCATACATATCCAGCTTGCTTCCACAAGAAACCCTGTTTTCCACTGGATCGGAATTGTCGACCTTTCAAGTTGTTCATTGACTGTTTCAAAATTTGAAAGAAGCTTTTTGAACAACACTTCAAGCACAAGTTTGATCAAAGTGGAATCTGCTGCAAGTTTGGATTTAAACATTGGAATGAAACATAAAGATGATAATAAAGACAAATAAGTAATCTGAAGAGAAAACCAAATAGGATCGTGTTCTCCTTGATTATACCCAACCAAAAGAACTTTCTTAAGCGACGTTTCAAGAATATCATATAATGGTTCTTCATATACCTGGGTTCCAGATACAACAGCCGTCACAGAACTAGATTTTTGATACAAAAATTTAGCAGTGTAAGAGAGGAATCTATAAACAGATTCGCATTGCTCCATGGATATATTTTTCTCCGTTAGTAATGTTTGGCTGATTAGTTCACAGACATCCCCAATCTTTTTGACTACTTCATCATCAAGAAATGACCATCTTATTATACCAATCTCTACCCCAAAATATTTAGACTCAGTTTGGCTATCGTATTGACTCATTTCCATATCATCTAGAATCTCTTTACTCAAGATAAGATCCAACGTTCCAGAACCAACAAAAGTATCTTCATCAAACCAATCTGCTTTTTTCAAAGGCTTCACACCAAAAGAATATGAATATGATTGATTTTTCTTCATTCCTGCAAATAAGTCAGAGTTTGATTGAGACACATCTAAATTTTTCTCTCCGGATTCTTCTGTAACCTTGCTAATAAGTATGGATTCACTTTCAGGAGTCTGCTGTTTCATATCTTTATCCAAAGGATGTTCAAACCCACCTTCGGGTACAATGGGAGCATCTGTATTTTCCAGGAATTGCCATACTTTCGAAACAGATTCTTTAAATTTATTGTCAATAATCTTTTTCATTTCTTTCGATGACTGCTTGTTATTGAAGATTTCCTTTGGAAACTCATAAACGGGTTCTCGTCGATAGCGAGAAGAATAGAGATGATTCTTATTCCTACGAGCATATGTACCAGACTCAATTTGCATGATAGAAGTATAAGTATTGGGAGCACGAGGTCGACTGTGAAGACCAGAAACAACAGCAACCAATCCACGGCGTCGAGATTTACGCTTAGATGATATTATTGCATTTTTAGCAGGATCTTCGGAAAGCTCATGAAATCTATGAATGTCAGAAAGATTATCAGGCATTGAGCGACCGAAAGTAGATGGTACATTGACTGGTAGCCTTAGAGTATTTACTTGGTCATTCTTTTGAACTTCAGGTGTACTCTGTGAATTCGAATGGTTTGTATGATTATGATCTGTCGCATATTCATTGTATTTCTGGATATTGTCTGTTGGATCACTCCTTTTATTATTGGAAGAATATTTCGGTGGTCGATTCTTAATAAAATTTCCAATCACAGTACCTGTGTACTGTCTCTTAGTTGTTAGTTGAACTTTTCTACGGGCACGCCTAGTACTTCTAGGAATCTTATATGTTGCAGGTTTCCCTAAAATATGCCTTTTCACTAACGATCTAGCCCCATCTGCAATACCAGAACGTGTGGTAGAATGTCTCGAGCGTTTTGAACCACTTAATTTATTTTTCTTTGTCCCTCTTGAGAACATTCGATCTACCACGTTGTATTCTTTCGCCCCACCAAACCCATCATCTTGATAAAATACCCGAATATCAGCTTGTTTTTTCGTTGATGAAATATTCTTTCTAAAGCTTATTTCTGATTCTGATGTAAAAACTGCTGGAATTTGAGGTGAGTTTTTTCTACCGTAACCGTTTTCAATTCCTGGTGAAGGAGGAGGGGTCCAAATAGTAGCGGGAATCGTTTTACCTTCTACCAAACTTTCTTCACTACTTTCAGATAAATCATCGTTAAAGGGATCCCATTCAGGCTTTTCCACTTCACTTACAGAAACATCTACTTCTGAACCTAAATTGGGTACAATTTCAGGTTGGTTTGTTACATCTTCTAAGGATTCATCACTCTCATCAACTAGTTGCACCCGAGTTCTTCTTCGATGTCTTTTTCTATGTTTTTTCAGAACCTCATCTTCATCTTCCGAATCACGCAATATCCTACTATGAGGCGTTCGAAGAATTTCTTTCTTCTTTTGTTGCTGCCGAATTTTTCGCAGTTCAGCTCTAGGCCCTGGGTGATCAACAGGCACTTCAACAAATCGAACTGTCGGATCGGATTTAGGATTGTCAGGGGTAGGCTCAACAATATGTGTAGGTCGAATTCCGTGACTTCGAATTTGCGTTTTGTATGTAGCTAACTCAATTGAATAAGGATAGAGTTGTGTCATAGTACGTTTTCGCATAACACGCATGGGAATAAAATTATCGACTGGTGAATGATGAGGTTCGGATGGGACCAAATTCTGATGCAAGGAATTATTGTTATGAGTAATTGTAAATTCATTATTTTTGAGATCATTTGGGGTAGGATCATTTGTGACAATGAGTGGTTCATTTGAATGATCTACAGAAGATTGGCTATTATTAAAAGTATGCAGATTAATATCGAGATGAAGTTGTTCATTAGAGTCATTAAAGTTGGGTGCAAAGTTATTTTTATTCAAGTTTAACGACGTGTCATATTTCATTAAACTTTGCTTTCCAAGGTTTGACGCGTCGGTATCAATTTGTGAGGATATTGCAATGGTGGTATTAAATTTATCATTGGGTTGTTTAGTATTTTGCAATTTATTCGAGCTGATAGATAGAGATCCCGAAGAAGTTGATACAATATTATCTATTAATCGAGAATTATCGAAATGATCACCATTTAAATCGAAACCAGTGGTTTCATTTAGAATAGGTGCACTAGGTTTTTCGAGAAAATTGGATAAACCCTTATATCTTACGCGTTCATCGCGAATAGCTTTGAGACGCTATTCAAATAAAATGTTAGTATGTTTAAGTACAAAAGATGTTTAAAAATGTATGATCACATACTTTTGGGTCTGCAATATATTCTGTCTGGATATATAGAACGTTAGTATAAAAAGTAGTACATATGTTGGAGGCGAATTGAGACTTACAATATCACTAAGATCGTCTTCCGAATCAGGCACATGATCAATATTCATGGTTGTGACGACAGCATGGGCGATCTATTTGTTTCTTGCTCTGTCTCAGTCAGTGTGAAAAATAGAACTAAATATGTAATAATTATTGATTCAAATAGGTTTCGCGTCCATGAAAAATAGACAGAAGGAAACAATTTTTTTTTTTTTTTTTTTGTAATATGATTTGTGTCTTAATCCGGTCTCGAACTCAACACATACAAATAAATCTGGTAGTGTAAAATATCATCAATTTGAATTAAATTACAAAAATCGGACAATGGAAAAGAAACGAAAATACGTCAAAAGAAGGACTACCACACACAATGGGTATGGAAAAATTGCAATGTGATTAAGTGATAAAATTTAATATTAATGGATGAAAGTAGACATGGTGGAATAAAGTTTAATTGGGAAATTTTTGAGAGAGAAACACAACTATTAACTATATCCATGAAGATTCAGGGAGTAAAACCACGGGGTATGTAGATAATTAACAACTATCATCATTTAGCAATAAAATATATGAGCTTATTGTAATAAATACGTTCAACTCTATTTAAATAGATCAAATTTGCACTTTGGTTACTTATAGACAAAATAATTTTAATAGCCAAATATCCATAAAGTATTTCCAGCTATATTATATTTATGAATTATTATGATATATACAAAAAGGACAAGAAAACAAAATAACAATAACAAAAAACCCTTAAATTGCTACATTTTTATGAAAGTAGGGCAAAAGACCAGCAGCTCTAGATCTGCGAATAGCTTTAGCTAATCTGCGTTGAGTTTTGCCAGAGTGACCCAACTGAGCACCACCAATAATTTTGCCATTATTCGTAATGTAATCAGATAATGCAACAGGATATCTCCATAATGACATAGGATCTTGACCCTTTACAGCGAATAGATCTTTTTTATTTTCATTGAGTGTCTGGAAAGCCTTACGATCGAGTCTAAGCTTAGTAAATGAAAAGTCGAAAGGATCGTAAGTCTCACCAAATTCAAATTTACGGATAAAAGAAGGATCGATTTCTGGTTGTAAATTAAGCTGATCTAAATTGCTTAGATGAGTAACACCTTTGGCAAGGTCAGCTCGTTTGTCGTTAGTGCCTTGACCCCAACTTGGACTGATTGGCTTCATATCTAAAAGAACTGTGTTAGAAATTTTCATGGTATCAAACATTACATATAAAAACATACTGCTAGAAGTTTTATTATAACAAGCTCTGAAACTAGAGAAAGCTCTAGTGGAGACTTTCACAGTTTGTAGTGATCTAGAGATGTTCATTATCGCTTGAGGATTGAGCAGTGTTTGCCAGGAATTTTTTTTGGAAGGTTTGAAAAATGAAAAATGCCGACAGGGTAAAAAAAAAAATAACGTAATTTTCTTAAAATAATGACATAATTAAATACATTAATCTCTACACATTAACGCTTCATCAAAATCTTCAATGCCTCAGAGACACTTTCACCGGTTTGCCCATATTCGAAGAAGAGAAAGTTGAGCCCTTTCCAACTGCTTCCTCTAAAATCTCTTATTAGCTTTTGAGAGCCAAAAGAAAAAAACGAAATTAGAGCCAGGTTGGTAGAGTATTTTACCAAGTCCAGTTTGTCCTTTTACTGCACCAATGAGGACGGCGTGACTTTCACAGGTAGAGGTTTCTTCACTTCTATCATGAACAAAGGAGATATTAGACCCCAAGTAGTTTACGACTTCCGCTCCCATCTGGACATCCGCAGATTCTCAGAGTCCGTTTCCAAATATTTTGGACCTGATGCGGAGATGCACGACATTGTTCCTGCTCCTGAACCCGTCGACACCTGGAAAGAAAAACTTCTTAACCCAATAAAAGCCTTTTCCGACCCTGAAGATCTCAGAGACCTCGAACTTACAGCATAGCAGGCTAAATATGCCGGAGAAATCTCTAGCCGTATGAGGGAAGAGATGAAAGGAAAGAAAGCTCCTGTTCTTGGAGGTAGATATAATTACTCCCTAAGCATTTTCCTCAATGAGTCTGCCAAAGAAAAACCGAGCCTTTTTCCTTTAGAACTAACTCTCCCAGCTTCAAAAGGAACTAGAGCTTCTTCCTCGAACGTTGCCCATTGTATCTACTGTAATAGTTTCTTCCACACTCGTCCGGCTTTTTCCAATGCGAATCCTTGCAAGATCTGTGGTGAAACCTCTCATTATGAAAGAAAGTGCAGATTAAGGTATATAACCAATAGAACTGTGCATATCATGGCACACAAAAGTCTTTGACATAAAATCATAACATAAAATTACATAAACAACATAGCAAAACAAAGCTAAAAAAAATTAATGGACGTTTTTTCATAAATCCTGTTAAATCACACATATTGAAACTAACAAATTGACATTGTAGCGATGTATTTACTTCAAAGTCAGTTTATTTTAGTAAAATAAACTATTACCAGCATTTTGTAAAACAATACTCTTTTAATACTTACTTATTTCTATGTATAGGTAGAAGTATGTGCATATTAATATTTGTGCTTATAGGTATGGGTAAAAAGATAGATACATCGTATGAAAGTATGGTCCATTGTTTTCCTGAGTTTCATTTGATTCAATATTTTGATCACTTATTCCAAATCTTTAACTTGATCCACAAAGTATTTTACGGTTTCACGCAATCCTTCCTTAACACCCCATTTTGGTTCCCATCCTACCTCTTTCTTAGCCCTTTCACAATCTGGTTTTCTCATTTTGGGATCATCTTCTAATGCAGGTAAATATATTATTTGCGACTTGCATTGTCTACCGGTGATTTCTTCAACTAGGCTTATGATTAATTGTGCAAATTCCTTTATGGTGTATTCTTCAGGATTTCCTAAATTGACGGGCTCTTGACAGTCACTATTCATGAGTAAAATTAGTCCGTCAACTAGATCATTAACGTACTGGAATGAACGTGTTGAATTACCGTCACCGTAGATGGTTAGATCTTCGTCTTTGAGTGCTTGGAGAATAAAGTTTGATACAACACGTCCATCGTTCCAATTCATGCGAGGACCATAAGTATTAAAGATACGAGCTACCCGAATTTCAACATTTTCTTGACGATTATAACTGTATGCTAAACTTTCACTAACTCTTTTTCCCTCATCATAGCAGGACCTTGGTCCTTGAATGTTGACATGACCCCAATATGTTTCCTTTTGCGGGTGTTCTTCTGGGTCTCCATAAATTTCAGATGTAGAGGCAAGTAAAAATTTTGCTTTGACACGTTTAGCTAGTCCTAACATGTTGTAAGTACCTATAAAGCTTGTCTTCAAAGTTTTGACGGAATTGGATTGATAATGAACCGGACTTGCTGGACATGCTAAATGATAAACCTGATCAACTTCCAACATTATACTGTCAACAACATCATGGCGAATTAACTCAAAATTATGATGCCCTAACCAATGCTGAACGTTTTGTTTTGTACCAGTAAAGTAATTGTCGACACATATCACATCATGGCCCGAAAGCATGAGACGATCTACCAAATGTGAACCAACAAACCCAGCACCACCAGTAACAAGAATACGTTTCTTACCAAAGGGGCTTAGTTTATTGACTTTTGGGAAATGCTTGCTGACAGTAAAGGAGTTGAGTTGTTGTAGAACTTCAAGAGAAGGAGAATCGTATTCTGGGTCAGATTTTGAATAAGTTTTACTTAGAGCAGTACGAACTTCGATATTAACATCAGCCAAGACATTAGAATCCTCTTCTTCCTTAGGGAAAGGTCTCTGTGGGATATTCATTTGGAATTGAATCAACAGGAGTGTAGTGGCATGGCAAAAAGGAAATTACATTGTAATTATGAAGGCTATTTTTAGTTTAAGAGACCAACAGAATCATGATTCTATTGTTTAAGTTTTAAGTCATAAAAATAATATTGGGAGTTTTTTTTTTTTTTTTTTTTTTTCCACAACCACCATTCGCCCATCATCATCAAATATCATTACTAATTCCAAACTGTGCTTGATTCATTTCTTTCATCTCTGCATCTTACATTTTCAGATTATCTAGGAAACTATAGCAATATTCTGGGTTTTTTATTTTTTTCTTTCTTTTTGCATTTATTTATATTTTATTCACAGAATATCATTATGAGTTCAGTAAACGCTATTTTGCCATCACTCACATCATGGGGATTCAATACAAGTTCGTCGGAAACTTCTTCTACAACAGCAACAACAAGTGGAGCACCGAAATCTCATTTTCAGTTTGGACAACCGCAACGTACACTTAAGCGAAAGCATGACGAATCATCTTCAACACCCTCATCTACCGCCACCACACTGCATACTCGTCTTCTAAATCGCAAAAGAGCTAAAGTTCAAGAACTTGCATCACGGCCACTTCCAGTTTGCCGAATAGTTGAATCTATGGATCGACATCAACTAGAAAATTTGGTAGTTCAACTTTGTCAAAACCATCCGGGACTAGGATCTGAAGTTTCTACACTAGCTGGACCGTCGATTACAGTAGCTACAGCTCATGAAGCGATCAAAACCAAACTTGAAGCTATATTTCTTGGTCTTCCCTACAAAGGAGATCAACAAAATGATTATGCATTTCATCGAGTAAAACCTTTGGTTGATGATTTTCTTTCAACATTAAGTGACTATATTGCACATTTCCTTCCTCCTAATGAACCACAAACATTTAATTCACTTGCATTTTTAGAAGGTGCTACTACATATCTGAATAGATTACCAACATGGAGTAGAGAAGGCAACAACTTGGCCAAATTGAGAATGTTTAAGGAATTAGAATCAGCTTGGGTATTTGTATTTAGTCAGATTATCAAACAGTCAAATGGAATGCTAGGATTAGCTTATGAGGGATGGGTTCAAAAAGTGAGGCAACTTAATGAAATGACAGAAAATAGATTGGAACAAGTGATTACATATTTGGAAAGTACCGGAAACGATCTTTCTAACTAAGATACTTTCACTTTTTATTGTTATTATCATACTTGCAAGCACATTTGGGGTATAAACGGAGGAATGAGTGAAAGAGAAAGAAAAAAAAAATTGATTACCAATTTATAGTTTAAAAATAAATGAAATAAAAATAAAGAACGAAGACTAGGTGTTTCTTTTTCTGCTTTTATTTGTTTTTACAATAATGAAAAGGGATAGATGTTTACAAGATATCAAGGATTTGCAAAATATATAAACACAAATATTTTAGTTATACAGATAAAAATTCTTTCATAGAGCAAGAGCTTTGGTAATAAGGAAATATTTGGATATAATTTCTATTTTGATATAACGTTCACAAATTCAATAATGATAAAAACTATAAAGATATGAAAATGTAATTAAATTTTTACACCAGGGAAGCAGAAGAAAGAAAAAAAAATCCTGGAAAAAAAAACAAAAGAAAGCAGATCGTTTCATACATAAATATATAAATTTGGTAAAGTAGATAGTTACATCAGGTATTCACACCAATCTTCTCTATTCCCTACAACACTCTATGAACATTTAAGAGTGCATTAAAAGCTATTTCTAAAAACGAGTATAATTTTTTGTTGTTGTTGTGTTTTCAATAAAAATAAAATTGTTGCAAAATACAAGACATCTTCAAGACATCTGTTCATTAAATAGCAGAAGAAATAGTGCCCAACAAAACAGCCACATCAACATTTAAACCTTGTTCGTCATCTCTTTTTCGTAGCGTTTCCTGTCGATCACGAGGATCAACTATTTTAATGTGATTACCTGTAGAAGAACCATCGTCGACATTATTGTTGCTAGTAATAAATTTGTCATCGTCGTTATCAACTCCTAATAACCAATCCATTGCAGCAATTAACTTATTCCTCGAGGGCTTGAAACTAGCAACTTCAAAGAATTCATCTTCACCTGAAGACGATGAAGAAGAAAAATCGTCTTCATTTTGCGATGCAGTAATATCATCAAGAACATGTTCCAATGGATTGTACTCTTCTCCTCCATCTTCTCTAGGAGTAGTTGGTTTCGAATTGTACCTATTAACTAATACATTTCGCGTCTTAGAATAAATATCTTCTTCTTCATTATCTATTTCGTATCCCATATCATCATCACCTTCATCTTCTTCATTTCCTAATATATACATCTTGGTTGTTGAAGATGTACGTCGTATGTAACCTGTTCCTTTGGTTTGTTGAATATCTTCCCATACTCTAGAGCCTGTACGATATAGTAATGGTGCAAATGAGTCGATTGGATTAGGTTCAGAGCCAAGTTTAGTTAAAGAGCCAAGTCTGTTTAGCCGGGTAATGCTACCACTCGATATTGATCGTAGGTCTGTCTGACTACTAGTAGCAGCAACACTGTGTCTATGCAACGATGAAGCTGATGAGCTGGGATTGGATGCAGGTAGAGAATGTGGATGGTCTGAATGAGCGGAAGGGAATGGGGTTGCTGGACCGCGTATCGAATTCTTACGAGAAGGTGGTGAAGCCATGATAGTCAATTCGGGTTTTATCTGGGGCTTTTTATTGGTGATACTGCTATTGCTACTGCTTCTGCTTCTTCTGGGTACTTTAGCAGATACTTTGCGAAATGTTTGATTGTTTTCCAATTTAAAAGTGGTAATACTTGTACGGGAGCTGGATTTTTCTAATGAATAGGTGCTTATTGGAGAATCTGGTGAGTTTGCAGTGGTGGAAAAAGTGATTTTCTTATTCTGGGCAATAATTTCTCTTACTGGTGGTTGTTGGTGATGATGATTATCAGAGCGTATTGGCTTGTTCTTGCGAAGGGGTTGTGGAGGAGAAGAGGATTTTGTGGGCAGAGAAAATTCAAGCGATGACGGTCTTTTTTTCCCCGCATTTGGAATTTCGCTGCTGCTACTACCCACCATAGTTTTTGTATCCAATGAATACCGTTTTTCCTTGTTACCACCATTCCTCACACTGGACCTTAAATGTCCAATATCTACAGCTCCCCCAATACTGTGTCGTTTCTTATCATCATGCTGTAATGATGATCTCCTTAGCAACACATTCTTGATCGCACTTCTGTTACCAGTCTTATTCGGTATTTGTTCTGCGAGTGTCCCGCTTTTAGCCCTCGTCAAACTCTTCTTATCCCCTGTAGTAGGCCTTGAATCAATATTCAGAGTATCCATTGGCGGTGATGGTGAATTTTCTGATGAACTCCCCGTTCCTGAAATGATCGAATTGCGATTACCTGATCCACCACCACTGCTTGCACGGCGCAACTTATTTATCAACTTTCTTGACTTTGATTCTGCCATTTTTCCAACAGAAAGCAATTCCAAACTTCAATTTTATCAATAAAGTAAAAATAAAATAAAATAAATAAAATGAAATGAAAGTAGATGGAAGGAAAGAAAATATGGAAAAGAAGGGAAATGAAAAATATTTTTTTTGAATGCTCGGAGTTTCGGTTATTTCCACGCTAAGCTTATGAAATTATTTTTTAGTACTCGGACAATCACCAAGCATTTTATAGACAATTCATGATATAGTCTAATTTAATTTCTTTCCTTCTAAGTTAACTCTCATTTTGCATTGATAAATTTGCATAACTGCTATTCCCGATAGATTCGTTCTATAAAAAACAATTTACCAAAATTAATACGTTTTTTCAAAAAAAAAAAAAAAAAAAAAAAAAAAA